>JAOVVA010000048.1:6005127-6018557 GCA_028565275.1 Leiocassis micropogon | reverse complement strand
GTAAAGTCATGGCCAGGGAACAGAGTTTAGTCATGGTCAGGGGGAGAATAGAGCTGTGGTCAGGGGACAGAGTAGAGCTGTGGTCAGGAGACAGAGTAGAGTAGTGAGGGGACAGACTTGAGTCTTGGTCAGGAGACAGAAAATAGTTGAGTTGTGGTCGGAGGACAGAATGATAAGAGTTGTGGTTAGGGGACAGAGTAAAGTCATGGCCAGGGAACAGAGTTTAGTCATGGTCAGGGGGAGAATAGAGCTGTGGTCAGGGGACAGAGTAGAGCTGTGGTCAGGAGACAGAGTAGAGTAGTGAGGGGACAGACTTGAGTCTTGGTCAGGAGAAACTAGTTGAGTTGTGGTCGGAGGACAGAATGATAAGAGGACAGAGTTAAGTCTTGGTCAGGGGACAGAATAGAGTTGTGGTCAGGGGACAGAACAGAGCTGTGGTCAGGGGACAGAATGGAGTTGAATCTTGATCGGGGACGGAATAGAGTTGTGCTCAGGATACAGAATGAAGTTGGGTTGAAGTCAGTTCGTCCCTGGTCAGAATTGGCTTGTGGTCAGTGTATAGAGACAAATAGCTCTATTCTGATTTTTGTTACATTTACACAATCTTGCTATTTTTATCTAACAGCTGAATGTTATGTTGTGTAAATTTTCCTTTTAGCTGTTGCTGGTTGTAACCTTCAGTCTCTCAGAGTGTTTCTGCTGAACTCAGCCAATTTGCTTCTGTCATTTTCTCCTCACCTCTGATAACTCTGATAATGTGCTTCATTCATCACTATCATCTGTAATGTGTGGTTACATTCACACTGCCTGCTCTTCTATTACCCACAATCCCTGATCATTAGGTTCCAGGTACCTAATGACAACTTGTGGCATTACTCTCTCTCTCTCTCTCTCTCTCTCTCTCTCTCTCTCTCTCTGTTATTATGTTTCTTTCTATTGTGTTGCTATCAGGGTGTAGATCAGCTTGGTCGAGAGTGAATTGTTTTAGTTTGATTTAATACCACCTATAAATGATAAACATATGAAGTTTTGTTTTTTACGTTTTAATCACTGGTAAGTTATTGTGAAAAGAGGATTAAAACATTAATTTCATTGATATTCATAACATGATAACATTATCACTCTATTGTTGATTGTTTTACTACAGCGGCACAAAATATTATATATACTGTATATAATAAATACATTATTATATATATTATTTCCTATACAGTTTTTACCTGATTTACTTCATTTATTTAGTCAGAACTGGAGTACAAGTAAAACCATTCAAGTCAAACCGCCATACAGTCCGGACCTCACTCCAAGCCATTTCTGAAATACATGTTTGGTCCATTAAAGGAGTTCCTGGGAGGCCGGTGTTAAAGTACTAAGTACTGAGTACTAAGAAAACGTTCTACCTTGATGGTGTCCAAGCACATGTAAAACACTGGGACAAGTGCATTAGTGTAGCAGGAGATTATATAGAGAAATAAATTACTTCCGTAACTGTGTTTTGTTATTCTGTACAATCAAAAGTCCCGGTTTGACTTGAACACCCCTTGTAAAAGCCTTCATCTAGTTTAATGACCTTAGATGAGATTTATTTGTAATGACTACAAGCTTGTTTAATTTGGAGAAAAATTGCAGTTGTCCTCTTTGAATCTCGGATATTAATTTCTAATTTTATATGATTATATCTCCTAATGGAGTCCTGTTGTGCTGTATTATGACATTCACAGATCAGACATAGTTACCGCTCTGCTCTCGCTGTTTCCTTTCAGTCGAATCCTCTTGACGGTGTGCAAACGCACACGCCCGACATCCACCGAGCGCCAAATTAAAGAGAAATAAACTAAAAGTCATTACTAAATATAACGCAGTTTGCTGAAGCACAAGAAACAGCGTCTCTAATTTAATGTGCTAAAGCAAACAGAACGTCGGGGAAATGACACGAACTACAGACGCGTGTGGCTCATATTCATATCTCAAGTTATGACAATAGATGTGTAATTATTTAGTTAGGAACAATTCATATATTATGACAAATCTTCCAGGATACATGTTTAAAATGATAAAACATGGCTGATACAGAGGTGGAAAATAAAGAAACGCAAGCAAACAGAGAGACGAAAAAGAAGAGATGTAAAGTTTGAATAGAAGTTGGACAGCAGTTCGACAGATCATCCTCGTCATGGAATTCTGTTTTTACGCATCAATGAGGCTTCAGCAATGGTTCCAGTTTTGTGCAATGCTGGCTAAAGGATAATTTTCTGCATCATCTTTATTTTGCACTTTTATGTTTCTCAAAAGCTTCATAATGTGCATCACTCACTCACTCACTCACTCACTCCCTCATCGTCTATACCGCTTTATCCTGTATACAAGTTCACAGGGCACGAGGTGGGGTACACCTTGGACAGGCTGCCAACCCATTGCAGGGCACACACACACACACACACACACACACACACACACGATTGCACGCTCATTCATACAATAATTAGCCGCATATTTGGACTATGGGAGGAAACCGGAGTAGACGGAGGAAACCCACCGGGGAGAAACTGCAAACTCCATGCGCACAGACCCCAAGACAGGAATCGAACCTGGACCCTTGAGGTGCGAGGCGACAGTGCCACTGCATCGTGCTGCAGATTCATGTGCCATAATTCATGTTAAATTTTCAGAAATGAGCAAACACTTTGGTTTAAAGCCATCTGTTTTTCTTTTTTTTAATCAGGTTTCACTGCTGCAGTACCTGGGCTGATTAAATGCAGATGGAGAAAAAGAAGTGACTGTGTGTGTGTGTGTGTGTTTGTGTGTGTGTGTGGGAGAGAGATTTATACAGTCACTGTGTAAATACACATCGCGATTGTTGTTGAGTGTTAGTGAGAGAGCTTTGTGTAGTTATTAAAACATCATTTCTCTCTCTCGTTCTGGCTGCGAGCTGGAATTACAGACTGCAGTCAGGAGTGAAGAAGAGCAGAACTGATGGTGTTTGACGGCTCGGATGGAGAAGGACGCAGAACCACAGAGTCTGTGCCGAATAAGTTCCTTCTCCTCCTCTCTCTCCTGTCTGATCTGAGACTCAAACAGTTGGAAGACATTTACAGATACAAACACACCCATGGTGCTTCCCACCGAAACTGTGTGTGTGTGTGTGTGTGTGTGTGTGTGTGTGTGTGTGTGTGTGTGTGTGTGGAGATGCAATCTTTTTACAAGAGTAAAATGAGAAACTGTTTCAAATACGAGAGAGAGAGAGATGGAGAGAGAGATGGAGAAGGAGAGTGAGCCTGTAAGGGAGAGACAGAGAGACAGAGATTTGGAAAGAGGTAATGGTGGAGTCACAAAGACCGAGACAGATGCTGAAAAAAAGAGAGCGTAAAAAAGAGACAAAGAGATGAAAGAGATAAAGAGGAACAGAGACAAGAAAGGGGGGACGGAAAGAAAAAGCGTGAAAGCATAAAGAGAAGATGGACAGACAAAAAAAAGGAAAGGGAGGGGCTTGAAACAGAATTGAGGACGGAGATGGAAAAAGATGGAAAGATGAAGGACTTCCATGGAGAAAAATTGGAAGAAAGAAGAAGAAAGAGAGATCAACAGAAAAGGAGAATAAGAGAGATGAAATGGAAAGAGTGAGTGAACTGGAGAAAATGACAGAAAGACAGATAGAATGTCAGAGAGACAGATAAAAATGAATAGTAACAGAGGGACAGAGAAAGACAGAATGGTAGAAAGGCAGAGAGAGAGAGAGAAAGATGCGGAATAGAAAGAAAGGAAGAGAGGGCGAGATGGGGAAGGAGGGTGAGCCTGAAGGCAGACAAAAAAAGAAAGGGGTTCTTTGAAAAAACTGAAGGAGGAGGGAGACAGAAAAAGAGATCGTAAGATGGAGAGGGACAAAAGACTTTGATGGAGACGGGCAAAAATAGGAAGAAAGAGAGAGGGAGAGACAGTGAGGAAATGCAAAGCAAGAGATGGATAGAAAAATGGAAAAAGGAGAGAGAACTGGAGAAAATAATGTAAAGAGAGAGACGGAGAGAAAAATAGGGACAGAGGGACAGAGGAAAGAAGGCAGGGAGAGAGATCGAAAAAGGCAGAATGGGAGAAAGAGACAAAGAGAGAGAGAATAAGAAAATGGGGATAGAAAGACAGGAAGAGGGTGAGATGGAGAAGGAGAGTGAGCCAGAATGGGAGAAACAGAAATAGAGAAAAAACAGAAATGGAATGAGAGAGAGAGAGAAAGAGAGAGAGAGACGTGTGGAGAGAAGTAGGAGCTGTGTGTTAACCAATCAGAGCTCTGGAGCGCAGAGCGCCACCTAGTGACTGCTGAGGAAATCTATTCAGAGAGCTTGATGTTCCTCAGGAGATGATCTGCGTGACCTTTTCAGATATAATTCAGTAGTTAACATTTTGAGTGACAGGGTGTCTCCCTCTCTCCCGTGAAGCTGCTCGATCAGAGAGGACAGAGAGGACGACACACACCTCCGTGCTGCACACACACACACACACCCATGCTTCTTTGTGTTCGAAACACATCCACTGTGCTCCGGTGCCGCAGCAATAATCTGCGCTCCGATTTACACCAGCAAGTTTGTGTTAAATGGACTGGAACTGTGAAAGAGCAACACAAACCAATTGACACACAAAACACAACAGTGCTTCATGTGCACTTAGTTACCATGACAACGGGGTTTTAATGAAGAGATGGCTGTTTCATGAGGAAAAAAATGTCTGATTAAGTCTGTGCTCATGGACGGGTGTTCAAAGCTTCATCAGTTTTTTTTAGCTTCCAAAGAGAGAGAGAGAGAGAGAGAGAGAGAGAGGGAGAGAGAGATAATACATTAACTCACTATTAATGAACTTCAACAGGTTTACCAATCTGTGTGTGTGTGTGTGTGTGTGTGTGTGTGTGGTGTGAATGCTACACATGTGGAAGCGGTTTTTATTGCTCCTACTCCAGTCATGTCTCGAGTCATTTGAATCGGTTCAGTTAAATGATTCACTGATTCTTTGCTTACCAATTAATTAATTTACTAATTTACTTTACTAATTAATTAATTAATTCTTTTTATTTACTGATTTTTAACAGGATTAACCGCTATTTGTGGTCCAGTGATCAATTCACTGATTTATTCACCAATTTGTTTACTTACTAATTAACTGTCTACTGATTAGTTTTATTTATTTATTTATTTATTTATTTACTATTTCAGTTACTGACTCATTGATTAGCTCACTGATTATTTGACTACTTTATCCACTAATTGATGAACCTGATCAGTGACTCATTGTTCGTGTTGCAAACAATGAAAAATCTTTTCCTGATTTCTCCACTGATTCGTTCACTGAGTTGCTGACTAACTGATTAGTTCACTGATTTATTTACTCCTTCATTTAAACAATTGTTCAGTGTTTCATTCACTGATTTGATTTACAGATTCATTTGCCAATTTATTTACTGATTCATTCAGCAATTAACTTTCTAATGAACTTCACTAATTTATCCACTGTCTTTGATTCATTCACTACTTACTGTACTGATGTGTTCAGTGTTTTATTCACTGATACATTCACTGAGTTGTTGACTAATTGAATAGTTGCCTAATTTATTCACCACCTCTTTAATTAATTAATTCATTGATTCACTCACGGACTCATTTACTGACATGTCAGCTAAAGGATTTTACCACATGATTCATTTAGAGATTAAATCACTGTCTCATTTACTGTCTTGTCGACTAACTGATTAGTTCCCTTATTTATTTACCAGTTCTTTAACCGATCCATTCATTGATTCATTTACTGTACTTACTTGTTTAATGTTTCATTCACTTTTTTTTTTCATTCACTGATTCATTTAATAATTTGTTTACTGTTTCATTTACTGACTTGTCGACAAATTAATTTGTTCACTAATTTATTCCATAGAACAAGTTCTGTTCAGAGAGTTTGTTCGTAAGTCCAGTTTGTTCATAAGTCGAACAAACATTGTTTAGGTACTAGGATACTAACTCAACTGGCTACACACAGTATAAAACTAACATGTTCCACGATTTTGTCCTCGTTCTTTAGTATCATGCCGTTAGTTGAACGATTCATGTTAAAAGAACGAGTGATGTCTGCCATCTTTTCACCTCACTCCTTTTTCTTAATTATTTTTACTTTCGTCTTCATCGTTATCACTTGCCGCTTCTTAGCAGTACCAGCTTCATCACCGCTGCCTTTAAGCTCGCTTCCGGACATCCTGCGATGCGCACCGCCAGTGTTGAGTAGAGTAACCAAAAAATGTACTCAAGTAAGAGTAGCTGTATTTAAAAATAATATTACTTTCAAGTAGCAGCAAAAAGTAGTCATCCAAAATATGACTCAAGTAAGAGTAAAAAAGTATTTGGTGAAAAGATACTCAAGTACTGAGTAACTGTTTCATTGTGATGTCCGATTAAATTTTTTTTATTATAATAATTTTATATATTATTATATATATATTTTTCACAAATCTACTCAAATTAAAGTAAAAAGTATGGTGCAGTAAAACTACTCACAGAAGTAAATGTTTTTCAAACAGTTACTCAAGTTAATGTAACTCGTTACTACCCACATCTGCACGCTGCACATATGTGACGATGTACACCGGACATTTGATCTAACTTCCGCAATATGAACATGTCGTAACCTCAAAAGTATGTAACTCGAATGTTCGTATGTAGAGGACTTACTGTTGTTTTTTCAATTATATGTTCAAACATTAATTCAAGTGGCACACTTATTAATTAAATGTAAGTTAAATAGTGTATTCACTGTGGTGAATACAAGGGTGTTGACTGGTTTCATTCCCTTCTTCCCTCACTTTCTTCTTCTTCTTCTTACTATTTAGATTTGTTGAAACTTGGTTCTATCACTCACTCACAAGTTCATTAAGTCATTTATCGAGTTGCATGGTTTGCCCAAATGTGCGGTTTGTCTAGAAAAAATTTGTCAGGTCCAAGCTACTGTACATCATCTCAAAAACATCTGAAACTCTCCTGAAAAGTTCAGCTGTTGGACACATTTTTCATTTCAGTCTCAGCATGTGGTCGAGCTGAAGACCGCAACAGTGAGCAATCTCGTATATTGGCTATAAAAGCAAGCCAGGATCTGACACACACACACACACACACACGCACACACACACACTTTTTCATCCATTAGCGGTGGGTTTGTACAGAGTTGTCACTCTTAAAGGTGAGAACAGTTACAGATGAAGGGTTTCTGCATGTAATTGATTCTCTGGCTGTTTGTTGCTTTCGTTCTCACTGATGCTGAAAGTGGAAGACGCTGACGGCTGGCAGCTCACTCACCATCAGTCTGTCTGAAACATCAACTCACAGGAGACTGGAAGCTTCTCTGTAAAAGCCTTCACGCTTGACTTTTAACATAAATCTCCTTATGCACAGTACTGGTTTCATAAACATTTTAAATTCGGTTTCATTTAGGAGTCTAAAATATAATCAGTCTTATTCAGGTAATTTAGATGGATGTACAGTAGACATTACCCTATTTATCTGTAGGACTATAGTGATGGAACCCAAATGTTGTAATAATGTCCGAATCCATATTTCGCATAATATATAACAGAATTTGCCTGGAAAATTAACTTGAAAGTAAAAAGTGAAAACTTTCGATTCAGTTATATCATTTTTGACTTCAGCTACAATAATAAAAAACAACAACATTGATTTCTTTCCTGATCGATTCAGTGATTTGTTTATTGATTTATTTACTGATTCACTTACTAATTGCACTATAGGCTGAGGTGCAGAGAGAGAAAAAAACATGGACACCTCTGTGTTTATCTGTTGATAACAAACACGGCACAAAATATGACATTTTAGCAAGTGAGAATGTCTTAAATCTAGTTAAATTTAGTGACAATTTCTTAAAATAGGATTAAAACAAACCAAACATATGAGATTAATTACTTATTCATTCATCTTCTGTACCGCTTATCCTGTACAGGATCCCAGGGGACTTTGGGCAAATGGTGCGGTACACTCTGTGCAGACTGCTAATCCATCACAAGACACACACACACACACACACACACACACACATACACACACTACAAGAAATGTGTAAATACTAATTAACCTGATCTTCATGTCTTTGGACTGTGGGAGGAAACCAGTGTACCCGAAGGAAACCCACCAAGTACAGGGAGAACATGCAAACTCCATAGACACAGACCCTGAGGTGAGACTCGAACCCTTGACCCTGGAGGAACAAGGCGACAGTGCCTCAACATACGTTTATTTTAACTGCATTACATTTTCTGAATAACGTGTACTTTCAGTCCTAGGTTACTCCGGTTTCCTCCCACAGTCCAAACACAATATATGCTGATTTGTGTAGAATGTGTTGATGTGTCTCGACTTTTACGTTCGTCCTTAATTATGGCGGTGCATGGTTAAAATTTGACTTCATCCCATAAAGCCATGCTACCTACATTTTTTATTTTAGGTTTCAGGCTTTTATTAACGTAAAAACGTAAAAAATCATGACGAATTGACACATTCCATGCAAAATCTACATATATGGACAGCCATTTTCTATCATGGTGCATCGTTCCAACCATGTAACAGATCACAGACAGACAAACTAATCAAAAGCTTGGCACGGACCAGGTGAAGGATAGTGAACCAGTGACAGGACAAGTGACCACGACACCTGAAACAAAAGCACATACGGCGAACTGGAAGCAAAATGACACGAGACGATGAATTCATGGCGATAACTGCCGACACCATCAGCGCTCCTTATTGTTTGTCATACCAGCACTACAACATTATGTACAGCTGTTTATTAATTACCCGGCTGTTGCTGTCATGTTCAACATGCTGCTTGTAATGAATGCAATTTATTAGTCGTGACATCAGCCTAGCTGCAGGGGAACAGGACCAGAGAACTCCTGCCTCTACAGTATGTCCCCGCCCTGACGCTGTCTCAGAGGTCATCTGTACCCCTCTACAGGATGTGTGTTTACATGCCTGTGCGAGCCATGATCATCCATCATCCTCTGACACGCCTGTTTATCAGGATCACCACTTAAATGCGTTCAAGTAGTGTGTGCGATTGTGTGTGCGTGTGTGTGTTCGATCATGGCAGCTTAATGGCATCTAATACGCAGCTGTGTGTGCAACGCAGGACGGCCAAATCCATCAGAGGGGCCAATCACGGCGCAGTTACAGTGTAGTGATTGATTTACTGCCCCCTGTGTGTGTGTGTGTGTGTGTGTGTGTGCTCACTGCAGTTTAATAACATCTAACATGCAGCCATATCAATCAGAACACAGAAAGGTGTGTGTGTGTGTTTAATAATGTATTTAGTTACTTGGAAACTTTACCATGAGACATGACATGCATAATCACATATAGGACTGCCTAGAAACTTTATTCTATTATTTCTTTCCTGGCTAAATCCACGATCAAATCCCACCCTGTACACTAAACTACTAAATAGTACACTCTAATAAATACCAATATTTAAAATTATATACCATATTTTAAGTGTGTAAGTGAATGTATAAAATGTCTAAAGTCTCGTATGTTGTATGTGTCTGTGTGTGTGTGTGTGTGTGTGTGTGTGTGTGTGTATGGGGGGGGGGGGGGGGGTCAATGAATCAGTGAATAAATGAATGAATCGGTTTTAGTGAATCAGCAAGATGATAGAAAATGTCTGTCCTGTAAAGCTGTCCTGATGTCCTAATTTCGCAAAATTCTCAACAAATTCACAGTCCAATACAGTGGAAAACAGCTCTGGGACAAAATTTAACAACACTGTTACATTTGACATGTGTGTGAGATAGATTAATTGTTTTAGGTGCGATTACGGTTTTGAGAAAGGGGACAGAGATTTAGTCAAGTGGATTGGTATGCTTTCCATTGTGTATTCGTGTTAAAGGCGTATAAGACTCACTTTGTTGGATTTAAGAACAAATCTTACTTACGAACGTCCTTTCGGAACGGAACTCAAGGTTTGTAAGTCGGGGACTACCTGTTCTAAACGGTTGGCTAAATCCCACCCTCTGCACTAACCTACTAAATAGTACACACTAATGGATACTAAATCTATGGGGAAATCTGATCTTGCATACTAAGCTACTAAATAGTACGCTCTAATTAGACTGTTTCGGTGAATTCAACATTTGATGATCGATTATAATTTAAGATGTTTCTCATGAACGTGTCCTTGAGTATCTGAAATTATTATTGTATCCAGTGGATTTTGGGTCAAGGTCACAGCAAGGTCAACGATCCTTGATAGCTCCTTTCCTGTTTAAAGTATATTTAAAGGGTGTTTTAAGTGCACCCATGAGTAGCAAGAAGGAATAGACTGGTTAGGACCCCTGTCGGGTTCTGCTTGTTCTCTAATAGGGTTTTCTAATAACCTGGAACACACTCTGTGTTACATTAGCAATTGCAATTATACACTCTCTCTCTCTCTCTCTCTCTCTCTCTCTCTCTCTTTCTCTTTTATCAGTCTGTGCCATCACATGACCTACGTGCTTATCATGCTGGGTTATTAAGTAGGAAGATGCGAAGGAAAATACACAGCTCTATGAGTTTGTTCAGTCCAGACTGTGATGACAAAAAGCTCAGTCGTCCTGGCTTTCACAGAGATTAGGAGTGTGTGTGTGTGTGTGTGTGTGTGTGGATGTATGTGTGTGTGTTTGAGTGTGTGTGTCTACCCCCTCCTCTCTCTCTCTCTCTCTCTCTGACACATTCACACACTCCCTCTGCGATTCAGAGCAAGTGAGCATCGCCGATCTGGTCGCCTTCTCCATCACTCGCTCTCATTCCTACACGACTGCATGTGTGAGAGCTTTTCCACATATGCTTCATGTGTGTGTGTGTGTGTGTTGGTGAGACAGCGACTGCAGCGCGGCTTTCAGTGCCGTCAGTGTCTTTCCTCGTGTGTCAGTGAGTGAAGCTCATCATGACTACAGTGAAGGAGTCGAGCGCTCCAGTGAAGGCAGCTCCGCACCAAGACCAGGTAGAGCCACTCGTTTCTCTGTTAACTCATCTGCACACGCAGAGCTCCTGGAGCTGTTGATACACACGTACAGTGTTTAACACGTACAGCACCTGGAAGAGTTTCTTTAACACTCTGCGCCGTGTACTTCCACTTCAGTTAATGCTCTAGGCATTAGTTGTGTTTAGTCTGTGTGAAGCGAATAAAGACAGTCAGGGATGTTTTAATGATAGAGCTACAGTATGTGTGAGGATGCAAAAGTGTTTAAAAGGATGGAACGGATCACATGAAAGCGCCTGGAGTGGAGCTGATAAACGTGTGGAAATCCTGACTGTAGTCCAGAGACTTGAGGTATTTAATCATCCAACCACTGAGACCCCTGTAGCACATTCCCATGATTGTAGTAATACATTAATTTTCCATAGCGGTGCAGAGATCGCGTTACAGATTTTGTGGAAATATCTCGCAGGCTAAACCTCATGACGCAAATTCTGAACCTGCTGCGATAACTGATCTGTGCTCCAAATCTTATGACAGCCTTCTACTCATATGTGAAGGACGCTCACCTCCAGGGTCAGGGGTTCGAATCTCTCCTCCGTTGTGTGTGTGTGTGCGTGTGTGGAGTTTGCATGTTCTCCCCATGCTTGTTAGGTTTTCTCCATTTGCTCTGTTGTCCTCCTAAGACACAGTCCATGCAGTGTAGGCTAATGTTTGGTGTTTCCAAATGACAATAAGTGTGTGTGTGTTTGGGTGTGTAAGTGTACTGTAGGTGTCTTACACATGGATGTGAGTTCCCTGGGATAGGCTCGGCGTGATCCTACACAGGATAAGCGGTGTAGATAATGCGATAGATGGAAGGATGATGATGACAAAAGTTACAACAGCAACTCGAGAATGTTCCTACCACACACGTCAGGACACGTCAACCTTAGGCGGCGTGTTGGTGTAGGGGTTATCACTGTGACCTTACACCTCCAGGGTTTGGGTTCGATTCACACCTCGGGGTTTGTGTGCATGGAGATTGCATGTTCTCCCAGTGGTTCCCTCAGGGTCCACCCACAGTCCAAAGACATGCAGATTATACTGATTCCCAAATTGCCCATAATGCGTGTGTGTGCATGTGCATTGCGATGGATTGGCTCTCTGTCCAGGGTGTACCCCGCCTTGTTCCCTAAGGATACTTAGGGAACCCCCATGACCCTGTATACCAGATAAATAGTATATGGAAGATGAATGAATGAACAAATAAACATCATACTTTTTATTCACTTAGAGTTACTCTCAATGTCTCATGAAACACGTTCACACTAACTTTATCACACGTATAAACAGCTGTTCACAGCCCAGTCTTGCTTTTTTTTTTTTGTCTTTTCAATTTAGTGAGAATAAAAAACCCTAAGCTTGTCATGTTTCCACAAAACCCTGGGAAATTACAAAAAAGATAAATATATAATACAGCTTTCCAAATAGCAGTTATAAAACTCTGACACTGGAGACTCCTTCCATAAGTGTCCATTGCTCTATATGGCCTGTTACTATAGCAAGGGCAACGTGCATCAATATCAGCGTGTGATTTACTGCTAGAAAGCTAATCAACACTTTCTGACCAATCAGAATCCAGGCTTGAGCAGCGCTCTACTCTATGTTGTACAGTATTTTTAAGGACGACCGTTATACTTGTCTTCTGATTTGTCTAAAATGCCGTGTGTGAACAGGGAAGAGTTTTATTTCTGTTGTTTGTTTGTTTGTTTTTAATCGATGCGATTAGTATGTGTTCCATGTTCATTTGTTTTGTTGCTCCATTGATTCTTTGTCATGAGCCGAGCTCTTTAATGAGGAAATTGGTTTCTGCTGTGACTGAGATAATACCGAGACGGAGGAAACAGAGGCGGAGGTGCAGAGGTTATTTTCTCTCCCTATAAACCTCAAACCCACTGTGGACATTTCCACTCAGCAAATATTGTTTTCTGTAGAGAGCCGGCTGAAACAGATTAAATTAGGAACTGCAATCTGTCGCGATCCAGCTGCAAACATCTGGGCAGCTTTTTTTGGTGACTGAGTGAGCTGTTATAGTTAAGGAGAGATATTTATGCAGTACATACTCTACACGACACATGCACGCGGGTTTGTGAAATACCCCACAATGCTCTGAGCCGTATAAACCGTAGACATTTATAGACTATATAATTACAGGTAGACTTTGAGAGGTGATTTAATCAGATGGTTAGAGCACGCCCGTATGATTAATCTGATTTTTGCTCCCAGTGAAGACGAGGAGATGGATGGATGGATGGATGAATGAATGGATAGACAGACCTGTAAACAGTCAGACAGACAGATATATAGACAAACTGACAGACATTCGAATAGATAGATAGATAGATAGATAGATAGATAGATAGATAGATAGATAGATAGATAGATAGATAGATACTGTAGAT
>JAOVVA010000048.1:5953209-5966472 GCA_028565275.1 Leiocassis micropogon | reverse complement strand
TCTACAAGCCAATCAGGGGCGTCTGTGAGCTCGCGGAGGGAGCGGATAGCGCTGTTCCTCCGAGTGTGTTACGCCGCCCCCGACGGTGCGTGAACGAGCAGTTCGAACAAAAAATGGTCGGTGACGCCACGTGGATCGGAGGAAACACGTGGGTCGGTCTGCGGCTCTCCCGACTGATTGGCTGATCTAGCGACGGAGTGGAATTGGATACTACTAAATTAGGGGAGAAAATCGGAAAAACTCGGAAAAAGGGGGATAAAGTAAAAAAAAAAACTCAATTAACCTTAATTTATGATTCCTCTCGGCACCGGCTGTTTTAAAAACCAAACTGAAAGCGGCTCCCTTTTCTTCTTGCTACCGTCCTTGATGACATTCTTGTGACCCGTGGTGTTACGTCTTCACTTCTGATACGTCATCTAGAGCCAAAGTTATCATCACTTTTATAACGTGCCAATTTTACTGATAACTGATGAGAATATGAGAATGACGTCAGAAGAACTGTCGAACTCACGAAATGTGCATATTATTATTATTATTATTTTTGTTCACATAAAACAACCATAAAAATGATCTTGTGTACCTGTGTGTATTTCTTGTCTATGTGACCCCTATTTACATTTTTTCGCTCCGTCATGTTTGTATAGTTGATTATAATAAATTAAAATTCAGTTTATCATATTGCTCCGACTGTGCTGAAAAGAATTACACGTCTCTCTGTTTTACACAATCCTGTCCCCTGTTACAGCGAAACCTCACGTATGAATGTCGTCCCTTACAAACTATTTCTCGCCAGTTCAAAGCTTGTTTGCATCACCGGAAAGCCAAGCGAACAGAGCTTCAGATTTTATTTCCAGTTTCAAAAAGGTCGACCCGTGATACCAACGTCCGCTCGGTGCGTGTTCAAATTTAACATGATTTCTCTCACGTTTTTTGTAATGTTAACATTTCTGGGTGTCTGGAACGGATTATCTGCATTTACTTGTTATTATTTCTTATGGAAAAATGTGTATCGCAATACAAGCGTTAAAAAGGGTGTGATAAACACTGTACGGGGTCGTCCCTGGTGATTCACGTCTTAGTTTATCAATGGCGTCTCACCGTCCAGACAGTCTCTGACGTAGCGCGGTCGACTCGTCTTCTGTGTCACCTGATCGGCGGACATGTCATACGGAGCGAGTTCATCATCACTGAGAGACAGCAATAATCCAGTTTATTTAAAGTACTTATATAAAGTGATGAACTGTTACATACATTTATTAATAAATCATTTACAGGTGATTATTAGTTGTAAAGGTGTGTGTGTGTGTGTGTGTGTGTGTGTGTGTACCTGTCAAGCTCAGAATCACTGCCTTCTGCAGCTGCTGAGTTCTGATTGGTCGTTGCGAGCTGTGATGTCACTGACGGTTCTGATGAACTCTGACCCTCGGGCTCGGGTCTAAACAAGGACGAAGTCACATGAAGCAGAAGTCTTTGGCTTGTGTGTGTGTGTGTGTGAGAGAGAGAGATACTTTACCTGTGTGTATCATCAGGTGGTTTCTGTTCCGTCTCATCGTCGTCTTCAGTCTGAGGCTCCATCAGAGACAGCAAATCTCTGCTCTCGTCATCCGCCTCGTACTGACACACACACACACACACACACACACACACACACACTTTAATTCATAAATATCCCAAAGGGACAAACTAACAGGACGAACGTTTTAAACCAGACCCCACCAGTAGGGGGCGGTCACCTGGAATTTGAGCTGCGAGGTGGGCGTGTCCAATCTCCGGCTGACACACTCGGCCACCACCATGCCCATCCTCCGCACACGCTCCACGCCGCTGTCCAGACGACACTGCACTCCTCCCAGCATGCACTGCAGCAGGTCTGGAGAACACAGATGATTATCGTTCTCTTATACCAGAGAGATTAGTTTCTTTTATTTATTTATTTTTTTTCTTATGGCGACTCAGATGTTTAGTCTCAAACCCTTAAGTCCTGTTCACACTGCGAGTAGAAACACTCTGTTGTGTTTTTATTTTAATTTAAGATTTGTGTGTGTGTGTGTGTGTGTGTGTGTGTGTGTGTGTGTTACCTTCCCGTAGCTCCGGTATCTCTGTATGATGTAGTAGACTCACACACAGCAGCAGGGATTTACTGACGTACAGCTGTTGCTCCACCGGAGTGTGTCTCACTGCACTGCTGTTACACCACACCTGACACACACTGCGCAGCACCTACACACACACACACACACACACACACCTTTACATATAACACGCAGCAGTAATAGCCAGCAAAAAATAAGTGCTCTATGTGTGTGTGTTACCTGTTTGAGAAGTGGCCGTCTTTCTTTATCCAATGCCAGATATCCCAACACACTCCTTAACACCCGCACCTGACACACACACACACACACACACACACACACACACAGAGAGAGAGAGAGAGAGAGAGAGAGAGAGAGAGAGAGAGAGAAAGAGATACACACAAATATAAATACACATCAGGCTTAAAAAGTCGTGCTTGTGTGTGTTTTAGAGATAGATGAAGAAAAAAAAATAGTTATTAATTATATATAATATATAATATATAGTATAAATTCATTCTCAAAATTCTACAAACAAATCCAACCATCCTGTAGCATTAACCAGATCAACCCAGACCTGTGACCACGCAGAGCTCATTATTAATTCTGCACGTCATGGCGAAGGGTGTGAATACTTATGTACTGTACATGTGATTGTTTTTTGTTGTTGGTTTTAATAAAAAAAGAAATAACAATAAAAAAAAAAATCGCAAAGATTTCAAACAAACTTGTTTCACGTTGTTATTATGTGGATTTGTTTGTAGAATTTTGAGGAATAATAATGAATTTAATCCATTTTGGAACGAGACTGTAAACAAAATGTGGATAAAGTGAAGCGCTTGTGAATAACGTCCATAAAACACCGCGGTTTCTTTATAATCCCACAGGTGGCGCTCTAAACTATTCCCACACACCGGCATCGCGTGTAGTAGGACTGAATTACTCTCAGCTAAGTTTGTTTAGAAATAATAATTATGGTGGAGAACAGAGACACGGCCTGCTCAGTAACATCGTTAATCTCTTGTATTTAAAGTTTAAACGCTGCGTTTGGGTTCTTATGTGAGAAAACTAATGTTTTAAGTAACATTAAAGCTAAAACATTAAAGGTTTACATTAAAGGTAGTCTTAATACTTTAATGTAATCATGTTGAGTTGAGATGCTGTTGAATGAAGCTACGGTATAAAACTTTTAAGTTACGACAACTTTTTTTTTAAAGGGTTAAAACTGTAGCAAAACTTTGGTGAAATGTAACATTGTAACAACCTGGATGTTTATAAAATGGTGATAGTTACAGAATCGCAGGTTTAATCGAATCAGCGCCGAGGTATCGTGATAATATCGTATCGAGAGGAGACTAGTGTGTGTAAAGGGGTGTGTGTGTGTGTGTGTGTGTGTGTGTGTGTGTGTGTGTGTGTGTGTGTTACCGGGTGATGATACTGCATCAGCAGGAGTTTGTGAGTGAGAACAAACTGAACTTTCTTATTCTTTAACACGATATTCCCCAACACCCTCGACAACGCTGATGACCTGCAACACACACACACACACACACACACACACACACACACACACACTTCATTCATTATACAGATTATCACAACAAAAACATGGGAAAATAAAACAGCACTGTGTATACACACACACACACACACACACACAATCACACACAGACCCGTGCAGGTTGTGTATGAGCGGTGTGACGACGCTCTCCACCCAGCGTTCTGGAACGTTCTCCAGCAGTCTGTAGCTCACACGCCTCCACAGAGCGTCCGAGTGTGTGAGAGAGGAGAGACGGGGAGACAGGGTCGCCCACACTAACTCTACACACACACACACACACACACAGTATAATAAATACATTATACACACACAATACACATGTAGAGAGAGTAAGTTGTGTAAACTAACACACACACACACACACTCACCTCCGTGTCCCTGCATACACACTTTCCCCAGTAGCTGAGATACGAACACCACCGAGCAGTCTTGTCCCGCTGCAGCATCAACACACACACACACACACACACACACACACAGATAAACGTTACACTGGACTACAGCAGTAGGCGTGGTCTGGTGTACGAGTGTGTCCTGAGTGGGCGTGTCACCTCTGAGAGCGCTGCAGATCCTCTCCAGCGTGTGTGTGACGTGCAGGGCGAGGTGTGTGTAGTACTGCCGCTCCGAGAGTGACGGCGGCGTGCGCGTGCCGAGCCGGTTGGCGGTCAGGGCGGGCAGAGACGCCAGGCGGTTTAACACGACCTCGCGGAAGTGGGCGGAGTCACGGTGCAAGTCGGGTTCTACACACCGGGCCAGTAAGAGCGCGCCGACGCGACCCGCTGCGAGGAACGTCTCCAACACCGAGACACACCGGTCCAGGGCCGAGCTCTCACTGAGAGACAGAAAGAGACAGGGCCAGAGAGACAGGGGGGGAGAGAGACAAATTAATATAGATAGACAAAGACAGACAGAAAGAAACAGACAGGGAGAGAGAAAAAGAGACAGACAGATAGAGAGACAGGGAAAGAGACAGGTGGAGAAGGAGAAAGAGACAGACAGAGAGAAAGACAGAATGACAGAGAGACACAGAGAAAGAGACACAGAGTGTGAGAGAGAAACTGAAACAAAAACAGAGAGATGTCACATGTCATAAATAATAAGCTCTCTCTAACACACACTCCTCCCCCTTCCTCTGCACCCCCTGTCTCTGTCTGTCCGTCTGTCCCCCCCTCTCTCCCCCTGTACCTCTGGGAGCTGATGGACTCCAGTAAGACCAGTAGCGCCTGGTCCGGAGGCCCCCGGAGGAAGAAAGCGTCCCACATGTCCCTGCGCTCGTCGTCCCTCAGGCTGTGGAACCAGTCGGAACCGGTCGTGGCGAGCAGCGCCTGCAGGACGGGGGTATAGTGAGCTTGTCTGAACTCCGCCCCCTCCCCTGCCGAGGCCCCTCCTCCCTCCAGGTACTGCGCGAGTGTGTGTACAGCGGCGCTGATCTCGGCGTGATCCCGGGACGAGGTGATGCTCCTCACACACGTACACACACGCACACGGAGCTGGGCTTCACCACGCTCACACTCCATCGCTCACACACTCTCACACACTGCGGAGAGAAGAGATCACACAGGGTCTAATTACTCTGTACAAAATGTACACTTTTTTTTTTTTTACTTTTGGTTAGACATCTGTGTGGATCACACGGTTTATTAACTCAGTATTTATTTAATTACTCTGTGTGTTTACGGTGTGTTTTAGACAGACAGTAAATATTTTACACATTAATGGAAATCTGTACACCACTGATTCATTTAAAAGGTCATTAACTTTTTTATTTAACATAAAAATATAACTAAAATGTTTTATTTTGGTAAAAAAAATGCCCCCATGTACAAAAGAAAATTTCCAAATAAAAATGAAGTAAATGTTAGTTTAGTTCAAATGAAATGTAAAAATGAAAAAAATAAACAATCTATGTAGTTTAAGTGAAATAAAAAATTTGAATTCAAATAAAATATTATAAGAAAAACATTTTTTAAAAATCTTATTTTAGTTGAAATAAAATATATGCAAAAATAAATGAATATACGTTTGAATTAAAAGAAAATATATTTTTTATTAATATAAAATAATGTAATATAATGTAATATTTAAGAGTAATATTTTTCCCTGGGTTTAGAAAATATATACATAGTAAATAATATAAAGTACTAATTTATATATAGATAATAATATAAAATATATACATAGTAAATAATATAAAATATTTTTTATATATAAATAATAATATAAAATATATACATAGTAAATAATATAAAATATTTTTATATACAAATAATATAATATAAAATATATACATAGTAAATAATATAAAGTACTATTCATATATAGATAATAATATAAAATATATTCATGGTAAATAATATAAAATAGTATTTATATATAGATAATAATAAAAAATATATACATAGTAAAAATAATATAAAATAGTATTTATATATAAATAATAATAAAAAATATATACATAGTAAATAATATAAAATATTTTTATATATAAATAATAATATAAAATATATACATAGTAAATAAAAAAAAAATTATATATAAATAATAATATAAAATATATAAAGTAATTTTTTTTGTTTATTCATATTTGAATAAAAAGTTATTCAATATTCAGTATTTAATAATATTTAATTATTTGCTTTAGAACTTGCTGATAACTATGTATATAAATGAATAAACTCGTAAATAAACATTAAATATACATTAAATACATAAATGTGGGCAGAACAGAAACATTTGACTCTATAATGAAATAGATAAATAAAATCCTCTAATTCTCTCTACAGCTCAGTGCATCAGTGTTTTACTCACCGTTAAATTTGCTCTGAGACTCAAACACACAGTTCGTCCTCTGTGACGTTAAAATAAATAAACTCCAACAAAAACACTGTAAACACTTGTTTACTGATGCGCGAGCTCTCTAATACTGATGTTGATGAAATCCGCCATGTTTGTCCGGACAGTAAAATTGTCCGTGTGGAAACAAGTAAAAAAAACATAGGTTCCGCTTTAACACTTTCTGCTCTGCTGTAGATAAATGTAAACACCACGGTCACCGTAAACATATAAATGTTCTTTTAAAAGTTTAAATAAATAATAATAGTTTAAAAGGCATAGAAAATCTTTTTGTACACGAATATTCCGTTTAGATATGCTGCTGAACGTGGGTGAATTATCTCACATCACCACTAGATGGCAGCATTTCATCATGTAACAGATCATGAAACAGGAGGCCAGAGGTTTGGGACCTGAATACTGTAAGAGGACCAAAAGACCAGAACTTACTGTTATCTTACTCACTTGAACTCACTTGTTATCTTAAAGACTTTATTTAGAGTAGTTCTGTACATAAGCTCTCACTAGTTTTTTACGTCCTCCCTCAGACGCCTTAAAACCTGGCAGTAGAATTTGCTATCGACGGTCGGGCCCCCTGGGGACAAATTCTCGATGCACAATACCGTGATTGTCGAAAGAAGACAATGAGCATGCACAGGATGGGCTCTTCCACTGTGAAGACTGTTGCTTCGTCTCAGGGTCGTGACACTCACCAGATAATAATAAAGTATTAATAAGTAAGTAATAAGTAAAAAGTAATATTACAAGAACTTTAATGGTTTATTTAATGGTACTTTGGTTGCTCTCTGAGGGGAACTCTTAAAGACTTTACATGTATTCTACAGAGTGTTTTCCTCCCTAAAGCACTTTATAGGAAGATAAGAACCCTTAATTACTCTTAATAAACTCTTTAAGAACACGTCCGGTAACACAGCAGTTTAGCTAAACGTTAACCCACTGACAGGTTTCATGTCAGGGCCAGATTATAATTTTATACACAAAATATTATAGCATGTACTGTGCATACCATATAAACAAAAAATCCACAGGTGACGGCAAAAAAGTACATGACAGATCTCAATACATCAGTTACTAAAAAAGAGAAAAAGAAAGTAAACCAACATTTAAAAACCATTAAAGATTAAACTATTAAATAAATCAAATCTCATCAGAGAAAAAAAAAGAAAGAAAAAAGACTCTCACTTTGAAAGAATGAAAGAATTGCCTTGTAATTGAATATGTCCTTATAGAGATTCCACGAGCCGGTTCACATCTGTCTGCATCTGCAGTATCTGCCTGGATTTTCTTCACTTCTCCCCTAGACATTATTCAGAGTTGGGTTTTTTTTCCACACACTTACCATGTTTATAAGTTTGTTTGTTTGTTTTTAAAAGGTTCTTTGATAATAAAAACATGTTATTCTTGAACCTATTTCTAAAAGAATGACTGTTGGTATCCATGGGATGTGTTCATGATGGAAGAAGAAAAAAACGTGCACATTATTACACAGCATCACTCAGGAAGCAATATGAAGCATAAAATAATCCTGATAAAAATCAAGAGCTTCACCCACTCTGTACAACCACAACGAGCTGTAAAGCATTCAAACCAGACCAGCAAGAACTACGGTAGACCAGGAATCTGAAGAACCTGATGTGGTCTTCTGCCCAACCGCCTGAAGTTTATGTGTTCTGAGATCATCACAGTTATAAAGAGTGGTTAGTCTTAATTCTCTGTGCAACGCGTCTGATAGCCAAGGAGCGGGGAGAGACGTCATGCTGGGTTTAAAAGATAGAGGACATAGGATATAACCATGGATAAATAAAGTGATGGGAGGAAAATGGAGTCCGGGTCTGGAAGGGATGATATAGTGCAGGAAGCCACAGAGAAAGTGCAGATAGAGTGGAGGTTTTTGCGAGTAGGCGAGGAAAGGAAGCGTGACGGTGAGGGATACGAGGTGATGAGCAGTGATGCGGCGTGGGAGTGACGTCTATAGATACGAAGGAGCAGCTTGAAATACAGATCGAAGGAAGTTCCACCTTGTGTGTGTGTGTGGGAGGGGAGGTGTTGAGTGATAGTAAGAAGAAATGAAGATGAGGAAAAATGCAAAGAAGACTGGAGCTTGTGAGAGGGCAGGTTGAAGTTCTTGAGGACAGAGACTTTATCCATTGTTTCAAGAAAGTCTCCTAGTGGTGATGAGGTGGTTGATTGGAGACCTTACTTGCACTACAATTCTGGAATTTGAAAGATGAGATGAGACAGGAGAAGAGGTGTAAATCACGCTCAGACCACGCCTACCAGTTCCTCCTGGAGTTCTCCTAAAAGCAGCAATAGGCAGGCAGTAGAACAGCCAGTGTAGCTGAGTTCTGTGGAGGTCTCAGGTAATGCCAGGAAGTCAAGCAAGTAATGAGAAGCTACGGCTGAGATAAATAAAAAAAAAACATCTTCCTTTACAGCAGACTTGTGTCCCCAAAGCCCGCCAGGGTTTAAGACTGAGACAACGGTAGAAGGTAAATGAGGATTTACTGGTAGGACTGGTAGGTTTTGTGAATCAGAGGTGTTTCTCTTGTTCGGTAAAGCTGCTTTGCCACAATGGCCATTGTTAAAACTGCTATATGAATAAAATGTAATAAAATTTTGAAGAGGTGGCGCGGTGGTGTAGAATCCAGGTTCGATTTCCGTCTCTGTGTGCATGGAGTGTGCATGTTCTCTCCATGCTTGGTGGGTTTCCTCCCACAGTTTCAGGTTAGACTAATTGGCGTTCCCGAATTGCCTGTACGTGTGTGTGTGCCCTCTGATGGATTGGCACCCTGTCCAGGGTGTACCCTAAGTCTCGTGGGATAGACTCCAGGCCCCCCATGACACTGAATACAGGATTAAGTGGTATAGACGATGAGTGAGTGAGGTGCGAGGAGAATCGACACAATATTAGGCATTAGGTGGATTGAATGTTATGCGTATCTTTTTTTTTTTATACAGGTTATATATATATTTTTTTTAATTATTTTATTTTAGATGTAGTGGTTAGCACTATCTCCAGGGTCCGGGTTCGATTCCCACCTCAGGTCTGTGTGTGTGAAGGTTGAATGTTCTCCTGGTGTTTGCTGGGTTTCCTTCAGGTGCTCCTGTTCCTCCAACAGGCTAATTGGTGTTTCCAAATTCCGCGTAGTGTGTGTGTGTGTGTGTGTAACAGGTGAGTGTGTGTGCTTGCCATGGACAGGGTGTACTCCATCTCGTACCCCAGTATAGGTTCCAGGCGTCCCGCGACCATGTACAGATAAACGGTATAGAGATCAAATGTTTTATATTGTATTTATGTATTTTGTGTGAAGAGTTTAAAAAATAAAAAGGTCACCGTTTTTATCCCAGAACACTAAAATTATCTCGCTGTAACAGCGAGTCTGTGCTTTCCACCAGATGTTTTAGTTTCACAAAGAGTGCATGAAATAATCTCCCTGTAACAGGAGTAAAGGGAAACGTGGAGGTGAGATTAGATTAAAAAACACCACATCAGCTCCTCTGAGACAACTTCTGGCAGCTGCTGGTTCTCTTTTTCCTGTTCTGTCACTGATATGTGAATCCACAAAGGTCCTGCTGGCTTCATGGTTTGTTTTATGGTCCTCTCTCTCTCTCTCTCTCTCTCTCTCTCTCTCTCTCTCTCTCTCTCTCTCCATTTCGGTCTGTTTTTCCACTTGGGCACACAGCAGATCAGCGAGAACACTCAGCTCTGCCGAGGTGCACTTCCTCTGTGGATACAAGAGAGTTTCGCTTCCTCTTTTCCTCTTGCACTCGTCCTACTGTGAAGAAAACAAATGGAGCAGAGGTCATCTCCATTCACACAGTGACGACGAATCCACGGCGCAAGATCACGTTACAGCAATAAGGCGATTTTATGCAGAGTAGATGAATGAAGAAACATGTACAGTTGTGTCACCGTGTCTGTTTTGGATTTTGAGCATCGGGTTCGATAAAGCAGAGGTTCCTGATTTGGTAAAAGTGTGTGTGTGTGTGTGTGTGTGTGTGTGTGTGTGTGTGTGTGTGTGTGAGTGAGTGTTTTAGGATGATTCATCCATTGTGACCAAACTGTCAGAAGTGGATTTATAGCGTTTTGCAAAATAAGTCAAGAAAATATACCAGTACAAACAAACAAATGCAAAATAATATTTTGTCATTTGTGCTTTTTAACATTTCCGTGACCTAAACGTTCACAACATGCACAAAATATGTTCTATCAATTTGTCATACTTTTTGTTGAGAAAATAGCTTAGGTGATTTTTTTTTTCTCTCCGTTTGTTGTTAGAAAACGTCCTGAGTATCGTATAGTCTGAGTGACTGTTCAAGGTCTAAAATGGACTTTTTGTCTCTTTTAATTAATTATTATAATCAACATTTCACATTCTCTAACGTCACAGCTGTAATGCTAGAACATAGCGAGTGTGTGTGTGTGTGTGTGTGTGTGTGTGTGTGTGTGTGTTCTCTGCAGTGTTCAGCTCCGTGTGCAACTCTGGTCTGATTTCCTCTTTTTTTCTAGCCTGTGTTCTTCATTAAGGCCTTTGAGCTGCTGTTTATATAATGTACACACACACACACACACACACACACACACACACACACACACACACACACACACAATGCTCAGTGTTTAAAAGCATGGAATAAGAATGGAAAAATCCTGTTTTAGATGACTTGTACTCAAATACTTATTGCCAAAGAACAAAGCGCAATATGAAAACTGTAGAAATGTGATATTAAACGTGAAATTAAACCTTAAAGTAAAAGTGTGATGAAACAATTTGAAACTTTGACGAAGTGCAATAGCTCCATATCTAGTGATCATGCGTAAAATATACGTAGTTGTTACTAATGCTCTGTAAAGCTTCATAGCGTCTTTAATCTTGAGAGACAGTTTCATCATGGAGCTTGATGGGTTTTACAAACGCACTCGACACAATACTGTTCTTGCAGGAACTGTTCCAGATCAGCTGACCTTCACGTCTTAAAATAACAACTGACTGTTTCTGTTGTTGTTACTGAATTAACTAATCCCATATGTGTTATTTCATAGTTTTGAAATCCCCAGTTTTGTTGTAGAATGTAGAAAACAAATCTCCAAACACAAAGAAACTTTCGCGCGATAGTGTGTACGGTATATCTACTGTAGTGGCGGTGTAGGGTAGTGGTGAGCTTTTTGGCCTGACACGTCCAGGGTCCACAGAGATGCTGATTAGGCAGATAATTGACCATCACAAATTGCATGTAGTGTGTATGTGTGAATGAACATTATTTATAGTGTGTATAGTCTGACAGCTTCCCTCTACTATTAATTTCCTGTATTATACTGTTTGTTTTTTTTTTTTTTTTTTTTTTTTTTTTACTGATTCACCCATAAAATAAAATCTCTTGAATAAGTGAAAGGAACTCAAGCAGATGTGTAACACATGTGACTTTATCCACATGGACGTTGATTGAACATTTGGACTGAGATCGGCCCTTAGTGCTGTTGCCCCGACCAATAGGGGGCGCTCTACTGATTTACAGGTCTGTCTCTTTAAAAAGTCTCTTTCTCTGTGACTCGCCTCGTCGATGACTCCTCTACATTTAGACCTGCGTTTCTGACTTTAGTGCATCTCGGGTTTCTTTTAAAACTCTTTTATCGCTAATCACTAACACTCATCCTCTCGCTTTCAGGCTGTATATTGGGATTTGATGTATTTATCTCCTCTTGCTGCCTGGGAAACCTGATCAGATGCCTGGTTTGATCTTTCTCCATATTGATCTCTGTCTCTCTGTCTCATGCACAAGATGTGTGTGTCTGTCTGTGTGTATGTGTATGGGTGTGTGTGTGTGTGTGTGTGTGTGTGGCCAGATGCTACTTTACTCTACAGATCAATATCTTTAAAAATAGGAGCTCTGAAAGCACTTTAATCAATGACAGGCTGTTAGTGTCACACAGCGCGAGTGTGAGCTTCATTCATCATCGGATCGACAGATTTATTACTTTTAATGGATTAAGTTAATTAAAAATAATCAATTGATCTTTGGTGTGTCTCAGATTGAGAATAACCCTAGTGTATGTGTGTAAGAGTATGTGAGGAGAGATACCCTCTGTGTGTGTGTGTGTGTGTGTGTGATTATGAGACTGGATGACTGCAGGAATGCTCTGGTTTAGTCCCAAATCACAGCAGGGAAGAGGATCAGATCATCTGTTCATCATCCTGAGCCAGGGATCTGAGGCCTGAACACACACTGCGTCATGCTCCTGCACTTCCTCTGTCTGTGTGCTGAACAATCACAAAACAGGAAGTGTCGCCTTCTCTTCCTAAGCCTGAGAGCAGAACAGCACAGTATATTTAAAAAAAAGAAAGTAAAACATCTTCTCGAAGCAATGAATGAGTGATAACGTCATTAATACAACAGAACATCTGTTAAAGATTTGTAAATGTGTATACACGTTAAATGAAACCAAAAACAGAATGAAAATTAGTGTAATGGTGTGATGAAACAAAGTTACTGCTAATAAAGACAACACAACGTCCCGAGGATGTCTTATTCCTCAAATTAGAATTTTTATGTCCGATCAATAAGAGCATGTTTTTTTTGATTGATCAATTTATACTTGCGTAAGTACGCGTCACTGACGAGAAAAGAGTTAAAGAGTTAAAGGATTGAATGTAATCAGTGATATTATTATTATTATTATTATTATTATTATTATTATTTCAGGTTGAAGCCCATGTACATGTCTGTGTGTCTTTCTGTACAGCAGAACTCTCTGTCTAACTTATTAATACAAAGAAA
>JAOVVA010000048.1:5899065-5929230 GCA_028565275.1 Leiocassis micropogon | reverse complement strand
ATAGCAGCCAAGGTGTGTCATCTGCTGGATATTGATATGGCTGTTACATTAGTGATTTTTTTCAGCACCCGACAGTACAACAAGTGCTTTTAGAGCACTTTGACTTAGAGGAAAATAATTCACGGTTGAACCGCCCTGAACATGGCTTAGGACTGTAATTGCTGCAAAGTGTATGAATAAGTTGCTCATAAGGTTACAAGTTCCTGGTTGCACAATTGCACTTTTTTAATATAGTATACAGTTATAGAAGGGGACTTTTTTACATTCATACTATCCACTGTTGCGTAAATGAGCATTGGTTCACAGCTAGTTCCTATCAGGGTTTCTTCCTCACTGCATCTCAGAGAGTTTTTCCTTCGCCACTGTCATCTCAGGCTTGCTCATTAGGGATAAGTCTTGAAATTATAACTTTCTATTCAGAATTTGTATTTATGTGCTAAATTTAATTTAAATCAAGATGAGGATCAAAAGTATTCCTTATTTGAGGGGCATTCAAGTCAAACCAGGTCTTTTCTCATTGTCCAGGATAACAGTAAATAGTTATGGGTGTAAATACTACTATATAATCTCCTTCTACACTGAAGGACCTATCCCAGTTTTTAACTTGTGCCTGGATACCATCAAGGTAGAAAGTTTTCTTAGTACCCCGGAGTCAGTCACAGTGATCAGCCAGCCTGCTTCCCGTCTAAAATTCTGGCCTCCCAGGAACTCCTGTCATAACTAAAACATGTGGAAATGGCTTGGAGCGAGGTCAGGACTGTATGGGGATGTGGCAATAAGTCCCAGCCGAATTCCTGTAATGGTCAAGTGGTGTTCGTGGATGATGTGTGTACAGTTCCCACAGACATATGCGTCTCTTTTGCAAGTTGGTGACAAGTTATCTATTGATTTTTTTTTTTTTTATTATTAATTCCACTTGCTGAATGTTCACGGGAGTGGCCTTAGTGGGCTCAGAGCCTGTTTTCAGTCTCGGCCAGGATCGTCATTAATGGACAAACAGCCTTCTTTAAAACATTCAAATGTTTTACTGCAGCTAGGAATGACATCTCTGTATTGTATTTGAAGTCTTCGGGTGAACATTATTCGGGTTTCATGCCTTCATTCGTCATAAGTCCCGGTTTGACTTGAACGGATCTTGTAAATATGCTTATTCTTTTAATAGTATGAACTCCTAATAGCAAAATGGCACGTTTGACTAAAAGCTTTGGTTGTATCCTAGGAACTAATAGCAATAATTAATTTTTGCATGTAGAATTTCACTGACAGTGTTAATAAGAATTAAAAGAGACAGCTGCTGTTAAACTCTTTCCTTTTCTCCTCATTTCTCTAGGTGGTTCTTCAAATTTGATCTCTGGGGACATGAGCTGACACCAGGCTGAGCTGGCTTTTATGCTGTGCTCTGTGCAAAATAACCACCCCCCCCTTGTACAGACACTCTCATAGCCACACCTGCACACACTGACACCTGGTTTTAGCAGCGTGGCGGGCAGTGAGGCTGAGCGTGATGGCTCAGAGGAGCAGGGCCATGTGCCTTTGCCCCACAGAGCACTTGTGAGTGTTGGGGTGCTGCTGGTGGCCCTCGGCGTTGTCCTCATGATGTTTGCTACAGTGTACACTGGTGCATTCGGGGCGTCTCTCGCTGCCCTTGGCTTCGGTGTTCTCATCTACTCCTTCTGCAGAGTGATGAAGTCCAGCAACCACAACATGACCATCCCAGGTCATTTCCTGTTGCACTCGCGCACCGGCACCCAGTACACATATGAGCAAGCCATCGCTTTGCAGAGGTAAAAAAAAAAAATAATAATAATAATAATTTTGTTTTTGATTTTTTGTGAAATTTAATGTCTTCTTTTTGAATGGAACAATGAATGACATGAAACCAGGAATGTTTTTTGGCTTTTTCCTTCTTTCCGCTACTATAAACCGAGATGAACATTACAGAAAATATGGAACATCCACTGTTAAGGAGTAAACAGGACCTGAGTGTTAATGAGTAACAGTACGCTGAGGCGATAGAAATGCAAACAGAGCTCACAAATGGCAAAGTCGGTGAGACAATCAAATGAAAAGTGGTTGCAGGTTTGTGCTGTTTGAGTTTCCATGCCATCTAGCTATAGTACATTTTCAGGTTTAAAAAAAAAAAAGAAAAGAAAAAGAGTCACAAATGTGATGATTAACCTATTAAAATAGAAAAGACGGAAAAAGCAAGTGGCTGTAAAATTGCAGCGCTTCCCCAGTCGATGACAGATGGTTGTGCACCCTGTCCTGACTGTGACCCTGTTCTTTAAGCACAGATTGAAGGGAAGCCAAGAACTCAGCACTTATTTCTTCTCCTTTAAACATCAGATTTACATGGCACAGTGCTGAAACCGAACTGGTCACAGGTTGTAATAAACATCAGATAGCTCATGGCATGAGCGCTGGGACAGATCACTACAGACAGTCATGAAGCTCTTTGAAGTATATTAGCAGCGTTTCTTTTACTGTGGTGTTAGGTGGCCTCTGTTAATTCTGTAAGATCAGTAGTTCAAGACGACAACACTCAATGGTTGCCTAATAGCTTCCTCCTTCTTAATTTGGTACGTGTCTGAGAGAGAGAAAAAGCGAGGCACGTTGCCAGTCAGATTTGTTTTTCAGCTGTTGGTATGTCCACTGAAGCGCTCTCACACCAGACAATCATAGCGTTGTGTCTCAGAAGCAGGCCGAAGAGGACACGAGTTGCCAAATCCCTGTGCTTTCTTCATGGTAATCGCATGATTAGGAAAACAAATGCTTACAGAAACCAGAGTCAGCTGTATGCATGTGTTGAAATAGGAAAGCTCGGATTTTGCAATGGCTGGAGAGAGTATTTTGCTGACTTCATGTAAAATGTTCTAGAGGGTCTCTGCAACAACCCCCGCACCCCCACTACCCTTTTTTCTCCCCTCTGACTCTTTTTGGAATTGTAGTTGTTTGTATGAGAGCATAAACACTCCAGCTGACTATATAAACTACTCCTCTAAGGCCTATGAGCAAATAGGCTGCAGCTTTTTCCATGCATTCCCATATGCAGTCCTGCCAGGTTTGGGGTGTTTGAATTTCTGTTTACTGTATTCATTCCTGCCTTAACCATGTGATAATTGCAGATGATAAAAAAATGGGCTTTTTTGAATATTTTTATCAAAATACTAACAGTGTAAAATAAGCAAAAATGCCTCTGGCAAGGACATATGAAGTTACTACGTTTAGTTCAGCTCCTGGCCAGCTGGAAGGCTTGATTGAAGTTCTGGCTACAGGTCTGTCCTTTCTCTGTTTGAGTAAAAGACATCTGTGTTTCTTCTCTGTTTTAAGAGGAAGCCTGAAGATGACAGCTTAATAATATATTGTAAATAATAATATATGTTTTCACATTACACTGTATACAGTTTCTAAAGCTTGGCACCACTGAAATATAAGTCTTAATATAAGTCCTGGTGTTAGAGCTCAACCGAGATGATTGTTGAATTTAACATAATGCATGTGGTTTACGCTATATTATTATTATGGCTTGGATATGTTTTGTTTGGGAGCTAAAAAGTACAAGGGGCAGTCAAGACCAACCAGGACTTTTAATTATGCAGAATAACAGAACACTGTTATGAGAGTAAAAACTATTTCTCTATATAATCCTCTACTACACTAATGCACTTATCCCAGCGTTTCACTAGTGCTTGGATACCATTCAGGTAGAAAGTTCTCTCAGTACGCCGGAGTCATGACCTGCTTAATGTCTGAAATGCTGGCCTCTCAGGAACTCCTTTAATGTCCCAATTATGTGGAAATGGCTTGGAACGGGGTCAGGATTGTACGGGGATGTGGCAATAACTCGTAGCTGAGTTCCTGTAATGTGCAATTGGTGTGTGGACTGGTTGTGTGTACAGTTCCCACAGACAGATGTGTCTCTTTTGCAAGTCGGTGACAGGTTATCTGTCAATTCTCAAGGATCAGTCGTTCCACTCGCTGAATCTTCCCAGGAATGGCTACAGTGGGCTCAGAGACACCACGGCCGGGATCGTCATTCACAGACGTAGGGTCTTCTTTAAAATCATTCACATGTTTTACTGTGGCTAAGAATCTCATCATCGTACTGTGCTTGAAATCTTCTGTAAATGTTGATTGGTATCACGCCTTCATTCACAAGAAATTTCATCACCAGTCCTGGTTTGACTTGAACGCCCATTGTACATCCCATAGTGTGTCAGTAAAGAAATGGATGACTTTCTCTAGACAGTATGGGCTAGTCTCTTGAAGTGCCCCGTCCATCATATTTTGCATTAGCTGTCAATTCTTTTTGTACCTTAAGCAAGTATACAGTACACCCTTTTAAGTCTGCAAACTCCTATACTCTGTAATGTATAAAAAAAAAATAGCTGGGCTTATAACTGGGGACAACTGTTTCTTCTACAGGAGGTTGGACAGAATCCGCAGGGCTTCAGCAGAAGAGCGGCGCACGGCCCAGACCCCCCCTCCAGTACTCCACAGCCTACCTGGAACTCCACCGCCCTGGGACATGGAGCCTCCGCCATCCTATGAGACTGTTATGAAGACCACCATGCTCCCACAGACAGCGATGATCATGACTGAGCCCTCCTGACCACCTGAGAACAATGATAACCAATTAAGTGCTAATTAGCGCTAAGTGCCGAGGACCAGGCTGTATGGTTTCAGTATTTCTTGTAAATCTCTCAGGCAATTTGAAAACCGTAAGTGACCATTAGGAGATTCTATCCAGTAAGTAGTACACATGCATTGCCTCATTCATTTCTTAATGTTTGTCATATGACTTTTTATGTCCTAATAATACCTACAACATGCATATTTCTTTGCAAAACTCTATTTTTACTTTAGACTTAAAAATAGACATAAAAATTTCCAGCAGAGTAAAATATTCAGACAATGATTCATTAGGAATTAAGACTTGCATAAATGTTTTTTTTTCTTTAACTAACAAATGGCCAAAAAGTTTAGAGCTGTTACTAAAGCTCTGCTAAAATTGGAGCAGGAGTTAATTTTTATGTTTGATAAATGAGCTGATTGTTTCGTTGTACTTTATGTACACAGTTTTCAGGGAGTCCTTTTGGTTCGGTTTCTCCTTCACCACAGGGCAAAAAAATATAGGAAGCAGATTTCCAAAATATTTTCTCCTTATCTTTTTATAATGATGAAGGGAAATAGTTTAAGAATGTTTTTTGTACTTTAATGCAGGGGTGGATAAAAGGGGAAAAGTAGTACTCCTCAGGAAAAAAAAAAAAGTTTGGCCCTCAGGGGAAAGGCGTTTATAGAATGCTAGAGCAAAGCATTTCCTTATGGGGAAAAAACACTTAACTATTCAAAGAACACTTTACAAAAGCTTTTCCTTTTCTAAATGGCACAGAAAAGGCTGTAGATATGGCCGTAGAACTGTGCGTAAAGTCTTTAGTGACAGATTTAACTTGGCTAAAGAGTTATTTTTATAGTTGCTTATAATTTGGAAGTTCTTATTTTTAGACCGTGTTTTTAATTGCTCCTGATGATTTTCTAAGCTCAAGTTTGGGAACAAAATCATTTTTCAGGTCCAGACTGATGCCTGGCGTGGCATTTGCATTTCTACATTACAAAACAACACAATGCACAAGAAAAATGGGCAGATGTGAAAAACAGAATGGGAATCTATAGTGATCAAAGAATAACACGCTGTGCCTGAAAGGTATCGTCAGTGCCAAGGACGGTGCTGTAATGTTGCCTCTAGGAATGTGTGATGCAATTCTCACTTTCCTGATTCTTTACAGACTTCAGATCATCACAGTTACTTTCATGACAATCTTGAGGTATTAAACAATTAATTAATTACAACACTATGGTGACAGTGGGCCCTGAAAGGGAATAGATTTTTGGCTAAGCCGATAGACAGACTAGATTGTACGTTTTAATATTTGTGAGTTTATACAGGAATTTGTGTGTGTGTGTTTATGTGTATATGGTGCTTTATTTGTATTACTTTGCTAGCTGAAAGCAACTTCTGTTCTAACTGTGTATTTATCCTGACGGTGCCAATTTTTAAAACAATGTAAATTCTTGGTAGTGCCTTGGACCACTGACCAGTTTAATGGCTCATAAACTTTAACGTCTTGGACCAGCGTGTGTTATTTTAATGGAGGTCAGTCTCGTTTTTTGTTTCGCCACAAGTCTATGTAGTGACATGCTATTGTTAAAAAAAAAATGCACTGCCCTGAATGAATGTAGAACACTTCTCTTTTTCACTACTTCCTTTTTTTTTAAATTCACACTACTTCTTATACAGGCTTATGTGCAACATAAAATTTCAAATCAAATATACAGTACTGCATGTATGTGTTGTGTATTTGCTTAACTTTTGTATAAACATAACCTTTTAATGTGTCACTCTTTATGATCATTTTAATGTTCAATGTCAAATAAATGGTTAAATCAGTTCACTGCCCACTACACATCACCTTAGTACTGAAAAGCTGTTGACGTTTGACACTTTGGAGGTGTGTAGCAGTAAGGTCTCGGGCATTGAAGGAAGTTCAACAGCATTATATGATATATGTAATGAAGCCAAACCAGGCTGCAGCAAAACAATCAAATTATCTCCAAATTAAATGTTTTAACCATGTCTTAACCTCAATCTTGTTTCAATATCAGTTTACATTATAAAGCACTAAGTAGCAACTGTCATTTCAGGCAAAAACAAGGCTGCTAAAAATACAAGATATTGCGCACTGCCAAAAGTGAACCCCCTTGTGGTGTACAAGTTAATAGACGTGAGCTACTGAGAAATATTATGGAAAACAAACATTCTCACATACATTTTAATCAGTCAAATTCTTTTAATCATTAAACAATTAATCTCTTAATGATTAATCATTAACACCCCTACAAGCCGCTAAGGACAATGTACAGTAACTACACAATGATGGTACTAGTCATTGTAGGTCCATTTAAATTGGTACAGCTGTATTGCATATAAAGCTTATTAGTATATATTCTTATTTAAACTCAGCTATTGGTACTTTGGTGTGTATTAGTGACAAATGCTGATATGTACTTTGTGTTAATTAGTCTTCTCAGGGTGTCCCAAACATCTGAATAGGGTTTTTTTTTTCTTCTATGGAATAAAGAAGGAATAGAGCCCAAACCTTTTTTCTTTGGCATCATCTGAAGTCAGTAGTTTTTAAAATTGTTCCAACAATCAAAGTACTAAATAAAGGAGGAAATCATCTAGGCATGTAACAACATAGTTTCATGTTAAACTATGTTGCATAGTGTAACATTCTTGGATTCATTGTATGCACAATTGTTTTTATTTATTTTTGCCACTTTTTTGACTCCAGAATTTTGTGCTCCCTGTATAAACCCAACCCCTCATTAACTGCCATAGTACACTTTTGAAGAAAGGCTTGGGGGAAGGTCACCTAGTCAAGGGCCATTAGCACTCCAGTGATCCTGCAGCTCTGTTCTCCTCTCACCCTGCAAACCACCAGTCATATGTGGTCTGCCTCCTTGGTCTCACTTTGCCTCACTGCAACTAAAGTCACTGGATTCCTATTCTTTAGCATTTTTTTAAATTTATTTTTATTTTTTATAAACATAGTCCATATGGCAGAGAACAAGCCTTACCGTTACGGACTTATCGTCCTGGGGCTGGGGCTGGTGGCACTTGGAGTCTTCTTGGTGGCTGTGGAGGAACCTCAGGTGTTTGTCACTTTCTGTACGATGGGGGCGCTGATGGTGAGCATCGGGACAGTTTGGAGCATGTGTCAGTGCTACCCACGGGTGAGAAGGAAAAAAAAATTACATGCAGAAGTGTGTGTACTCTGCTCAACAGATATTACATTACATCGGTTATATACTATACATAAACTGCACATTTTATTAATAGATTTTGGTAATGATGTATTTTATTTATTAAAATATCAACACCTTTGTGCTTTACCACATCACATAAGGTAGGACTGTAAGATAAAGGCTCACCTGAAATTATTTTTAAAAAACTTTTGATTGTGTAAAGCTGCTTTGCGACAATGCCAATTGTTAAAAGCGCTATACAAATAAAACTGAACTGAATTTAATAAAATGTATTATTTACCTGACTAAATATACATACTGTAGTATGTTACTGTCCTGGAAGCACTATACACTATACATGATCAATGTATAAGTAGAAGTTTGTTATAAATTTCCAAGTCAGATTAATCATATTAATTATAACATGACATACAGTAACTATTATAAGCATTACATGTTTAAATATAGTTTGTTATATACCATTAATCTACATAGTTTATCAGCCTTAAAGAAGTCATACTGCTGCATTCTGTAGGTAACGTTCATCCTGCCAGAACCGGAAGTGTTAAAAAGCATTGAGAAACAGGAGCTGTGTGCGGAAGTCAAGGTCCTCCAGGTCAGGTGAGTCACACCAGTGTGAAAAACAGATTTCTAAAAGTGTCCATGCAGTTAAAGAAAGACATACCCGAAATAACCAGCAATCGATTGACTTGTTCTAATGCAATCTGTTTTACCACATCAGATAGAGAGGCTTTCTCAGGCAAATTGTATGCTTGCATGACCCATCAGCGATCATTAGCCATCAGTCCTCCCATCAGTCCCATGGTAACAAGGCCGCTGATTGAATCTGGCCAGACAGTGAATGCGGTTATGTAGACTGTGATGTGATTATATTGATGGTAATATTTATGGGATGGAGTTTTAATCCTGTAGGCTCAAAGAAGTAACAGACTGCACGCTTGTTTCAGACTTAAATACTGTATGTACAAGATTTGTTTTGTGAATGTACACTGGTATACACACACTGGTCACTATAATAGGAACATTTATGCTCATGTAGCAGCAGCACGATGAATAAACGTCATCCAGCTCCGGGTCAAAGTTGTCCATAATAAAAGTATTAAACAAAAAACTAATATAATTAGCAAATTATGAGGGCTGTATTGAAAATAATGCGAAGGTGGGCATATGTCAATTAAATTGCAATAACTCCTCTTTCATACAAAAAGTACTACTCACGTCTCCATCATGAGCAATGCATTCGCGCCATCAATAAACCTAAATCTGAAATCCCCTTAGTTGCAGCTGATGTAAGCACAGATTGTTTACAGAGATAACACAATTGACAAAAGCAATGTGCACAGATGCACTGACGACAATCCACTCAATGAGAAACCATCAACAGGGACAAAGCAGATTTTTCGAAAAGGATTCATGAGTTAGGATCAACGATGGTGCAATAGCTTGTGATAGAGACTATGTTGTGTAGTACTTTTGTAGAGGAAAAGTTACTGTACGCACTATCTGTGACAGCTGATTTAAAAAATTAGTTATTTTATTTCATTACTTGTTTGCTAATAATTGCACAAGTGTACTCCTTTATTGCAGTAAAATCTCCAAATTAGTTACGTTGCACCCATTTGCCATTAGAAGGCATGTAATTATCTAAATGAAGCTGACTTGTGTTTAATTAATGTGCCACATGATCTCAACATAAATACACCTCTTCCTGGGAGGCCCTGGAGTGTGTTAGAAAACAAACAGCATTATGAAGACAAAGACACATTCGAAATGAGTCTGAAAAGTTTTTGGAACAACATCAATAAAGGTTTGGTCATAAAACATCTCCCAACCTTTAAACACCACACAGAGCACCGTTAATCATGTGTTACATCATGGAAAGAAGTGATAGCTTGGCCTAGAGGTGGCTGCTCTCAAAAAGCCAGTGACAGCATAAGGAAGGCATGAGTCTGAGAGGCAAACCATATTTATCTCTGAAGGAGAAGAGATCCTGAAGTGGAAGAAGCTGTTCTCAGGGCAATGCGTTGAATGCCAGGTTACACTTTGCCAATAATGAAGATCCTTTGGTCAGATTTTTTTCATATTTTGAGTCAAACATTTTACATGTTCGAAACCATTAAGATGACTTGTTTTGCCTATTCACCTTGTCCTCCGATATTGTAAGTACCTGAGGCAAGAAGTGCTGCTCTGCCTTGTTTTATACCACACACTCCCCACAGTCAGAGGATATGGGAAATTAAATGAATAAAATCAGAGAATGTTACTAAGGAATAGGAAATTCAATTTAGATTTGCAGTCCAACCTATAATCTTTATTTCATTAATCTCTCTAAAGTTTGCACACAATGGTTTGAGTGTAGGCGCTGCAAAATGAAAGATGATGAGAAATCAGAAGAAAAGGACCAGCTGGTCTGAACTGAATTTCCCTTTCATGCTAAAACAAGAACGTGTTTTAGAAAGGGGCAAAATGGAGAAATAAACTCAGCTACTGAACTGAAAATCTAGTATAGAATCTAATATAGAGCCCATATTATATAATATAGAGTATTTTATCAAAGACATTTGGTGGCACCAAAAAAGGATCACCAGTCAGAATGCATCATTCTTAGAAATCACAATGCTTTAAATTGAAGAAGGCACAGAGTGCAGTTTTTAATATTGCGTATATAAAAAAAAATTCTAATCACCCCCCCCTTCACAATTTTAACTTATTTTCTTTTTTTCCTTCTTTCCTTTCCAGTGACAGTCCGGGTGGACCAGTCAGGGCTCCTCTAGCTGTTTTCAGTCAATTAGACGACGTTGAAAAGGATGAAACCCTCTCACTAGGAGAGACAGAAAAATCTCCTGAAGTTCCCGGCACCCCCCAGAGCTCTCCCTGCATCCCCCAAGCCTGCTCAAGTGCCTCTCTTTCAGACACCAGAGCTGCGCATCCTGATATGGATCTCTACTATGGGGATGTGGGAAGCGATCCCAACTATCTAAAAACGGAGCTGGACAGTGAATAAAAGTCTGAAATAACAGTCTTTTAATTCAGGGGTCACAATTCCAAGTTTCCTTAAATCAAGCAGATCAAAATGATGAATAAAAGCATTAAACAAGAAGTGTGCATGGCTAGTGAGGGCTATGAATTGTTGTTATGAGGTAGGCGATCTTAAGATTAATGTTCAGGTCAGGCTGCGTTTATTCCGTCTGCCATCAAACAAACATGACAAACTTGGGCCGAGGTCCTGCAGCACCACTTTGAAAATAACCAGACATAGTCATGACTTTATAAGGGAAACACACACACATGCAGACAGGGTTCACTTTGAGGCACAGTCGGTGAATGATTAGGTTGCATATGAACCCATTCACTTGTCAGTACTGTATAGTGCAACTCTGAGAAATCCACTCACTCAGACAGAGCTTAATGTCATTTCTGTTTCATCTGGCCTGCATTCTAAGATCTAATGCATACAAAGGGTATACAATCATTTCAATAATTATCATCTCATGTTTTCTAAATTTATAACCTAGTTTAAAAAAAACAGTATGCAATCAGAAGGCAGCATTTGACTATATTATAAAATAAAGAGAATTTCTCCAGGACATTACCTTTCACTCAAAAAAAAAAAAAAAAAAGACATTTTTGGAGAAAAGCCGTTGGACCTCGTATTACCCTGCATTTATTTCACAGACACCTTAGACCAAATTAACTTACTAATGATTTCAAATACAGTCTAAGCCTAAATCTGCAGCCTGCTGTGATACGTTAATATTTCCCACTGATTGACCAGAAGAAGAAAAAAAATGCAGAAACACTTCTCAGGTATGCAGAAAATAAGTTCAACTCTACAAAGTAGAGAATTTAACAATTCATCAAGCTTTTCAAATAAGCACACTGTTGCACTACAATAAGTAGCTTTTTAGTTTTATTGCCAAGTTTGTACCTTTGGCTCCCTTACACAGAACTTTTCACACATACTGTGGTATGTATTTTCAGATTTTACAAGTTTTGCATGTGTTGTGATTTTTTTCACATGAATAAGTGCACCGATTAGCTATAACATTAGCACATTAAAATTGATCATAACTTATATACCATTAAACTGTAGACAGGATCAGGGGCACACAAGGCTCATTTATGCATGTGGACAGGAAAGGCCAGCCAAAAAACACCATGCAAAAAGATCACAAAGAGCATCACAGCCTGTCGCACACTCAAGGCCCAGCGGGGAAAGAGCCTTGACCCAGAACCCTGACACCAGATCCCGATCTGATTGAGCGTCTGTGGGATGTGCTGGACAACAAGCCCGCAAGGACTAGTGGAGTCACACCCCAAGGGGCCCGAACTGCCCAGGTGGCACAAGGGGAATTTCAAGGCATAACATTGTAAAATGTTCCATCACATATTTTCTTTTGGTTCACATATTACTCACAAATATAAACGTCAGAAAACATAAAATCATATATGGAACCACCAACTTTATTGGAACGCCTTTACAAATGCACATTCATGCAGTTATATAACCAGTCGATCATGTGGCAGCAGCATCAAGCAGATGCAGGTCAAAAGCTTCAATTCATTACGACATCAAACCTCTAAATGGAACAAAAACCTGATCTGTATGGCTGTTGGTACCAGTTAAGTTGGTTCGAGTATTTTTTAAATAACAGTGTTTAAAGTTTATACAGCATGGTGTGAGGAAATAAAGTGTGTGTAGGTCAGAGGAGAATGACCAGGATGGGCATGGATGGATGGATGAATGGATGGATGGATGGATTAAATCCTAAAGAGAAATTGTAACATTACAGCAGCCACTGTAGCAGATTATACAACATACATCAAAGAGGGGTAGAAGAATATTAAGGCTAGATTAAAATTATAATAATTTTTAAAAATCACAATGACAAAAAGGGTAAAGTTATATTTAAAAAAATATGATACACTGTTTACAATAGTGCAGTCAAGTAGGAATAGCAAAATAATAAGATATACCGTTTCTGTGCACATGTACATGATGATTGTCTTCTTGGGGGTAAATCCATGACATTAAATCGTGTTTTAGGTTGTTACTTTATAAAATATGGAAACGTTTAAGCAACACTTGACACAAAGAACACTTAAGCAATATGATAAATATACTATTTGCTGATATAATTATACTATTTGCTACTGTTGCTGATATAATAATTTCTGTAATACATTTCAGTTAAAAGTTGACCCATTTATGAGGGGTTTCTGATGAGTTACTGCTCTACAAAACTAATTTTATTATTGGCATTGGACTAAGCGGGCCACGTTCTACGTAAATAATGGAAAGAAATATTTGGATTTATATTTTTAACTAAAATAATGGAACAGACTCTAATACAGTGCTGCCTGAATGTTTGCCAACTGTGAGGGAATGGTCATTATTTTAGAATAAATAATAAAAATAAATTACTAAATATTCATCTAAACCCAAATTTATAAAACAAGATGCTTGAAATGAAACAAAAAACAAACAAAACATTTTTGACATAAATGTAACAAAAATGATTAATAAAACAAAAGAAAATCTGATTTAACTAATGAAATAAAACACCTTTAGACTAGGAAAGGTGGGATATCCGCATGAACCACATGCTTCAGATCCTGCCACAGAATCTAAATTGGTATTAGATTAATATTTTGAATTGACCAATTCAAAACACAAATCTTATTTTGCTTGAGCTGTTCAATACCGAGTTGCTTAAATGCTTTGAGTTGTTTACATGTTGGAAGTCCCACTTTGGCCCAGATTTAGCTTCTTAACAGATGGGATGACATTCTGTTTAAGAATCTGCTGGCACACCTCATGGTTCCTTTATTGATGACATGTCCTGCAGTTTGACATTCCCAACACCATGCTTGACTGCTGGGATAAGGTTCTTTTGATGTTGGAATTTGTCCAAACGTTTTACTGCCACCTAGTGGTGATGAGTGGCAGGGCCTTGCTAATGGGTCGGATGAGTGATTGGGGAGGTAACAGAAACCTAAAACAATTAAAAAAAAAGAAACACAGTACTATTCTGGGATTGACATCTTATACAGTATTGAATTCCCATTATTTTGAACTCCTACTTGTTCATTTATTTAAAATAAATCCTTAAGCATTGCGCGAGTTTTGTTCTTAAGATTAAGAAGAAAGGAGTGAAATTTTAGACAATCTCACGTATGTAACCAAGAGCCGTATATGAACTGGAATGAAGAAGAAAACAGGCACAATCCATAGGGTTAGCAACCAAACCATACCGATACACTAAAAGTACCGTATCTGCATATTTTCACTAAATTTTACTGGTATATTAAACAGTGCCCGAAAGCACAAAGAGGCACAAAAATGAACACTACAGAGAAAAACAGAGATGAAAAGACCAAAAAAAGTGTCAGCAAGGATTGATTCAGTGCTGTGGTGTTTGGCACCAGGAAGTTGCCAGCAGATCATTTGTGTGCTGTGGTGTTGTGGAGTGAGGCCGCCATTGATTGTCAATGCTGGCCATGAAATGAAAGCCACCAGAACTTGCCGTGCACCACAGCTTGCCACGCACGGGATCCAGCAGCCAAAGTCGTGGTGCCAGACATCATAGAACCCCCCGGACCCTCTGTTGGGGCACAAGGGGTATCCAAAATCTCAGTGCATATCAGTGCATTCAAGCAGCACTAAGGTGTTGGACTAGAGTTTAGTAGGTCTCAGGTTCAAACCACCAAGTTGAAAGTGTTAGACCCTTGAGCAAGGCCCTCAACAGCTCAGATGTAAAATGAGATCAAATGTAAAGTCGCCTTGGCTAAGGGTGTCTGCCAAATGCTGTAAATGTAATGCTACGGCTGATTGGTGTATCTGAATAACTGCATGAATGTGCAGGTGTATAGATGTTACTAAGATGTATAGGAGCAAATGTGTGATTTCAGATACGGTTATTGAGCAAAACAAGGCAATTAAGATCATAACATTTCATGTTTATTATTCATTTCTATGCACCAAACAAAGACTTGTGATCTCTCAGTAAGTGGACAGGTGATGGTGAAGGTCAGTGATCGTTATATAACACTGGGTCAGATGAAAAGCTGATGAAGTGCTTCAGCTTCCAAAACTCCACTGAAACCCGACTCCGTGTGAAAAACTCCTTACGTAAGGAGCGATGGTTCGATCTGAAGGTGGTGGCGTGAGCGCGTCATACGTCATCAGGCCCCGCCTTAAAACCGACTTGATCAAAGACCTGCGGGTTAATAAAAAAAAACAAAAAAAAACAAGAATTATTAACCCTCCACTGTACGCGGCAGGTTCATGAGTCAGACTGTAAGCAGTGAGAAACCTGCAAAAACAGGAATAAATCTAAAACAATACGGGCAGCACACAGTCAGGGAGGCAGCATGACGCGTAAAAATAACGCGATGGAAGCGTCAAACTTTTGGAAGAGAAGTGTTTTCCTGCTGCTGTGTGTGGCGGCGCTGGCAGACCGTCATCATCCGGAAGATGAGGAGATGAGCTCACCACAAGGAGATCAGGCTGAGCGCGTGGCCGAGCTTCACAGGTGCACCAAGGTGAGAGAGAGAGAGAGAGAGAGAGAGAGAGAGATGCAACACTAGTAAATAATGTGGAAATGTCAGATATTATAATTTAAGTCATTGCCTTTGAACAAGTGTATTGTGTATTAGCTTCAATAATAATAATAATAATAATAATAATAATAATAATTATTATTATTATTATTATTATTATTAAATGTTATTATTAATTATTATTATTACATTTTTTTTATAGACCCCCCCCCAGGTCTATAAAAAAAAGTTATAATAATAATTAATAATAACATTTAATAATGTTGTTGGATGCAACCATTTGCATCCTTTTAAAGCATTATGATAAGAAGCACGTTTACACAGTTGAAACATGGCCTTTAAGCTGTTGATGGTTTGAGTTTGCTCCGACCTTACAAATCTGTATAATATTTTTCATATTATGTTTTCAGCATGATCTATAGTACTGTCCAGAAGGTCTTAGGCACCCTTAGTCTTAGTCCTGGGTGCTTTTTTTTTTTTTTTTTAGTACAAACTTTGTTATACGTGCCATTTTATGACTTTATTTATTAAGTCAGTATTAAAAAAAGAAAGAAATATGACTTCCAAACATTAGTATTCCAGCAAAAATAAATAAATACAAATCTTAGAAGATATTTGTATTTATTATGCACTTTATTGTGCTTTTTGATACGAATTTGGTATGTGGGAACTTAAAACTGGTCCGCTGTGCAGAAAAGACTGGAGACCACTGCTCTATGAGAGAGAGAAAAAAAAAGAAATGAATGTGACTGGTGATTTGTAGGTTCCACAACGAAGCAAAGTCTTGGATTTGTAAAGTTTATATCCAGTACCGTGCAAAAGTCTCTAGTCTTACTCAGGTTTTTTTTTTTTTAATACAAACTTTGTTACACATTTTTTATTCATGATTTCATTATTAAGTCAGTACAAAAAACATTTCTGATTTCGAAACATTAGTATTTCAGCACAAAATTGTAATATTACAGAAAAATATCTGTACGCCAGAAATAAAGCAGCATATAATGTAAAGATCTACTTTCAGACACCCAACAAAAGAAAAAAGAAAAACCTTTTGGGTTGTGCTGCATGGAAAAGAAGAAGGTGTGACAAATTCCTCAGAAGGACTGTGGCAGAATGTTCGTTAAAACTATAAGCAGCTAATTTCCTTACTGCACCAACTGTAATTGAGACTATATTTTAAGAGAACAGTCATCAAACCAATTATTGACTTTTTTCATTAATTACTGTTTACTTCTTTTTATTGTAATTATTTATTTATTCATTTTGGTGTGTTTTGAAGACATATCTGCTCTACAACAGTTATTTGCATGTGCCTAAGACTTTTGCACAGTACTGTATATTTGGCCATACGCTTAAGAGGCTTATCAAGCTCCTAAGTGGTCTACATTTGAATGAATATTTGAATAATCAAATATTATTTTTAATAACAGCCCATTCATAATAAAAATCCATTATGCAATTATTATGATCAGAACTGTCCAGAACGATCCAGTCTGATCAGAACGATTAATGAGGAGTGTGTAAACCTTTGCTAATCCACTCAGTAGGTAAATATTAGTCATTCTGATTGTTTCTCTCGTGTTAGAATAACTATATTCTTTTTGGGCATGCTTGCCCCATGTCTGGGAAAAGAAAATTTAGCTTCTTAGTCTGATCAATGAGAACAACTCTCTCCCACCCTTCTTTGCCATAGACTTTCATCCACTGGCTCCTGGTGGAGGAAGGAGCTCTGACTGGGTCACATTTCACATACAGGGAAACATTTAGCCAATTACTGTAAAGATGAGATTGAATTCTTGCAACTAATGACAGGAGACAGAAAAGACAGGAAGCCTAAACTCATCTCAAATTTGGGGGGGGGGGGGGGGGGGGCGTTTTTTTTTTTATGCGGTTTGAGTAATTTGAATGGCCCTCATATATTATTTTCTCATTCTATCATATATGAGTATGTAAATATGTAAGATATTTATAAAAGGTGTATACAGCATGTAGGTCTTATTATAAATAAAATAGTAAATATTACAGTATTTGTCACTCATTACTTATGCTACTCATACTTCCCTAAGGTTTTGTAGTAAAATAATCACAGCAGTTATTATACACTGATTTGCTTGATGTGCTGTTCTGGGTTTTGACTTTTGCTGTTATTTTTGCTCTGGTGCTGGGACACCTCAATTTACCCCTCAGACAGTGGCTTTAGTGTGTGTGTGGTGAAATCCCCTTCAGGGTCACAGCAGAAAAAATGCAATTAATAAATTTATTATTTCATTAATAATAACAATTTTAAATTCTTTGATTTAACTTTGCTTAAGTTATGACATGTAACATGAAATTATCTTCAATATTCTGTAAACTAGCAACAAGACAAGGCAGGTTAATGAACATGAGTGTTACTGGCCTGTTTACTGACTACATAATATTACACCCCTAAAGAGATAACAGCTTCATAAATGTATCACTTTCTTTATTCTATTCTTTCTAAACTGGGCACCTGATAGCTTTGACCTTTTGTTTTAGTTAGTTAGATAGATAGATAGATAGATAGATAGATACAGGTAGATAGATAGATAGATCTATAAGTGCTGTCAATCGATTAAAAAGTTAACTAAAAATCTAGTTAATCACAGTCATAGTCTGCAATTAATCACAATTAATCAAAATTTTAAAACTAACCAGATTTACTTGTATTTTAAATGTGCAATGTTGGAATAAAGAACTGCATGACAAACTGGTTAGAGGAAACAGATTATGCAGTTTTATAACATCTCAAACATTAACATTTAATAAATGTTAAATTAAAATCACTGTGGCTGGTTAGTACGGGGTGTGGCAGCCCACCAACAGCGGGGCTCTAACATGGATCCTCAGATCAATAACCGAGAACCTGAGATGCCTAGAGCCGTTTAATGTACTCTTGTAAAAATAGTTCCCCTTGAAGCTAGCTCACGCACACAGCTTTGGTTTTATCCAAACTTCCACCAAGCTTTTTATAATGAAACTTGCCGTTCAGCACACCTGGTGATGTTTCCTCAGTCGTCCTATTATGTCATTATCACACTCAACCGATGACCGCGCTGGGATTATGGGAAGCCATTAGGATCAAACTTGGTCATATGATTCATTTGCGATAAAAAATAGCAATGCGTAAAAATTTCTAGATTAATCACATGCGTTAACGTGTTAATATTGACAGCAATATTATTCATCTATTTATTTCTATTCAGTCAGCATCAAGACATTACATGCAGCCAAATTAGGAGTCAGAACTAAACCATTTCACCTCGGGGGTGTGTAGACTGGTTATATATTACTGTCTCTTAATGATTTCACACACGAACAGAAGAATGACATATGTATGTGAAACTTCACAGTACAGTATATGTGTATATATACAGTACTGTGGTTTATTCGGTGACATTTCGTAGTGTGTGTAAGGTTTTAAACAATATGATGAAGGTTCCCATGCCCCTCATTACGCTTCCTGACTCCTTATCTGGTAACACTTCAAATGTACATCCAGACAGCTCAGGACCCTTCTGTTTAGCCAGAAAATGCAAATGTCTTTCCTATTGTCTGTCTGTCTCTGCGTTTATCAATTACTTCCATGTTAATGTCTGGTTCTTTTAAATATGCTCTCTTTGCTGATAATAATCAGAGATCTTCAGATACATCATGCGTTCATGTGTTTGTCCTGCTTCTTTCAATTGGTCTTAAAACTTTTAAAATCAATTTGTAGGTAAGGTCCACTAAGCCCCCTCTCTGTCCATTTCTGTCCATTTCTGGGTGAGAGAGCTTCCCAGTCAGTCCCCTGCCTCGCTCGCACACTAGAATCAGTGCAATAACGAGGTTAATTAATTGTTGCGTGTTAAGTCCTCCCGACAAGAAACCGTAATGACCTGTAATATTTCTGTCCCGTACATTTCCCTGAACTGATTCTCAAAAAATATGGAACAAATGGCTTCTTTTATCAGTTCAATACAGAACACGTCTCTTAGTTTTCAATTATGGGCTGACTCCGCATTTTATGAGACGATTCTTTATTTAACGGGACGATACGCTCCACTAGAAACACATTAAAAACCCCTTTATCACCTCAAATGTGTCTCTGTAAAAAGTCAAGGGTGTTAAAATAAAATTTAGATTTGAAATTAAACATTAAATCAGAACGCTGAAGCAGCAAGTGATCAACATCCCAGCGTATACAGTAATTAATGAACTACCCAGCTAGCGTTAGCGGTCCACTTGCTAAAATTAGAGCTCATCCAAAAACATACGATTAGCTTCACTCTGAGATACTGTTAGCATAAATTAGCATAAAAACAGCTGTTTTACTGGTGTGTGTGTGTGTGTGTGTGTGTGCTGTGTTGGCACTTTTTTGGCATTGTTTTCTTTAGATTTAGCTGTGTGTGTTTTCTTGCTAACATGATATGGCCAAAGCTAGCTAATTAGCTTTCAGTGAACAATGCTAGCTGGCAAGATTTAGAAAATCTCCATCGCTCTGGCTAATTGTAATTGCATCATAATGCCCCAGTCTAACCCTGAAGCAACATCTGGTGTGTGTGTGTGTGTGTGTGTGTGTGTGTACATGTGTGTGTGTGTGTGTGTGTGTGCACTCATGGTTGAGTAGTAATACTCATCCATAAACATGGGATCAGCTGTGCTTGGAGACTCTGATATCACACAGCCACAGCTGTTTCACTCAGATGTGTGTGTGTGTGTGTGTGTGTGTACCAAGATGTCCTGCTTGTGTAATATGAATATTGTTTTCTCCAGATGTGTGTGTGTGTGTGTGTGTGTGTTGTGGTGACCCTTTTCTCTGGAGAACTGTGTATGTTCCTGGATTAGAAAAATAGATCCACACACTCACACACACACACACACACACACACACACACACACACACACACACACACACTAAATAGACTGTGATGTGGCAGTCCCATAAAACCCTAGACTAATATTTGCAGGTTAAAGTGTGTTGATCTCCTGTGTGTTAAAATTGTAGAGGATGTTTGTAAGACTGGCTGGTTTGTTGTCTAGTTGATTAGAGGCTTAGAAGATATGTGTGTGTGTGTGTGTGTGTGTGTGTGATGCCTGATTGTCTAATCTGCAGTGAGACTGTGGAATATGTATAAGTTTTCAAGTTCCAGTGAGAATATTGTATATAATAAGGAAGGTCTGATTGAGTGTGTGCGTTGATGTCTGATCTTTGACTGTCAGATTCCCAGTGTGAATGGTGTGGACAATAAAGATCTGCATAATTATGTGTGTATGTGTTAAGGCAGATCTCTGACTGTCTAATCTCTACTGAGAATCTTTTGGGTGATAAAGAGGACATATATGACTGTGTGTTGTGTGTGTGTGTGTGTGTGTGTGTGTGTGTGTGTTAATACATGGAACTCTGACTGTCTGACCTCCAGTGCAAATGGTGTGGATGATATGAAGGACCTGAAATGAATGTGTGTGTAATAATGTCTGATCTCTGACTATCTGATCTCCAGTGAGAATGCACTGAATGATAAGGAGGACATTTATAACTGTGTGCATATGTGTTAGTGTCTGATCTCTGATTGTCTAATCTCCAGTGTAAATAGCATAGTTGATATGAAGGACCTGTAATTAATATGTATGATAATGTCTGATCCTTCTGGCTGTCTGATCACCAGTGAGAATAGCGTGGATGATAAAGAAACCGAGTTGACTGTAATTATGTGTAAATGTCTGATCCCTGACTGTCTGATCGCTAATAAGAATGGTGTGGAGGATAAAGAAGTCCAGTTTGACTGTATTCATATGTTAACGTCTGATCTCTTGTTGTCTGATCTCCAGTGAAAATGGCGTGGACGATGAAGAGGACCTGTATGACTGTGTGTATGATGATGATGGTGGTGGTGAGGTTTATGAAGACCTGATGAAAATGGAAGCTGGAGCTCCACCGGTGAGTCATGCACAAGCTCGGCCCACCACTCCATATGACATTGGATTCTGTATTCTTAGATGTGTGTGTGTGTGTGTGTGTGTGTGTGTGTGTAATGTAATTACAGAAACAGGTGGAGACAGACATCAGGAGTTGCTGCCTGGCTGAGATCAGACAGACGGAGGAGAAGTACGCAGAGACACTGGAGTCTATCGAGAAAGTACATACTCTTCACACCACACACTGACACACCCGTTCCTGTGCATTGCTCAAGTCTAATCTAGTCTGATAAATTCTCATAAATAAATGATTAAAACCATTAATTACTACTTTAATCATTACTTTAAAATATAAATTTGTCTTAAATACATAAATCTGCCATGCGTTCAGTCATCTACTGTTAGCTTGCAGGAGCCAAAGTTGTGTGTATTCAGAGTCGGGTTATGCACCTGCACCTGGGTCTCGCTCCTGAGGTTGCTAGAATTATTATTATTATTATTAAAAAAAAATTTTTTAAGTAAAACATCACTGCTATTATAAAATATAAATCACAGACAGAAAAACAGAACAATGTTTTATTTTAATATTCAATACAAAACTAAGTTTTGACATTTAAGTTGCTACAATGTAATTTGAGTTAAATTGAATTTTTCAAAAAGTTGTAAAAAGTTCCAGTACTTTCCTACTGATTTGATAACGTCATATTTATTGTATGTACAGACGGTCCCCAGTTTACGATATGCAATCAGCAGAAACTATGCGATACTCTCTCGTGAGACTAGGTGGAGCCAGTGAGCCTCAGCTCCCAGTCAGCCTTGTGTCACGGAGGGAAAAAAAAAGAACAATGCTATAAAGTTTTGCTTTATTATAAAATAGACTTTGTGCTAGATAAATTTGTGGATCTGTGGGCTACTGTAAGCGTGCTTTGAGCAGGATTAGTGTACTGTAAGCTAGACGAAGCTCTGATGGTCACTGGCTGGATATACATTTTTAAATGCATTTTTGACTTAGGATAGTTTCAACGTACAATGCGGTCATAACCCCTTCGAGCTGTTCTTACGTTTATGGAGCCTTTGACCTGCCTTTATTTTCCTCTTAAAAATCAGTAAGTACATCTTAGGTCTAAATTCTGATGCATGAGTTTTGTATTGTGTCCTCACTGCATGTGAGTTACATGTGTGTGTTATTACGATGAATTCCCCCCAAAAATCTTCAGATCAATATTAGTATTTATTAGTTAATTTTTATTACCGTTTTTATGACAATGGTCATACATAATTGAATAATTAATCTTTGCTATTGTGGTGCTAAGTATCTGTTCTTCTCTGCTAAAACGTTTCTGTGCTCTCAGTTCTTCCTCAGGCCGCTGGAGCAGTTCCTCACCTCGTCCGAGATCAACAGGGTCTTCATCAACATTCCTGTAAGTCTCGTTTTTATTTTATTTTAATTGTATTGAATATCTGATATTAAATTAACACAGAAGTTTAAAATACTAAAATACACAGTCATTATGGTAAATTAATGTATTATGTAATAATTTTATTTAAAGTAATAAATAATTTAATAATTAAAGTAATAAATATAAATACATTTATAGATAAAACAAAACAAGCCTGTAACAATCAATTATATTGAACCTTTATTTGATCACAATAACTTATATTTGAACTTATATTTGATCTCACAATAAACCTATAATCAGTTTAGTAGTTGATGTTTAAATGTTTATTGGAATATTTACTTGGCTTAGACAATTTCTCTAACATGACAGTTCACCACAAATTATTGCATTTTAATAAAAATAAAACTGGAAGTCTTTTAAATATGCAAAATTCTCACTAAAGTTTCTAAAAGGCATATTTTGTCACATGACTAGGGCTCATTATAATATTATATTTAAAAAAGAAACACAACGGAAAAGAAGAAACGCATGCAAACAGAAAGAGATGTAAAGCGGTAAGAACAATTTTTATTTGAAGTAGAGTTGACTCAGGAAAGCGCTTTAAACGACTGAGATCATGTGATGTCTACACACTTTGCATAAATTCGCAAAAAATAAAGCTTTTCCATTACTTTTGCCAAACGTTGTGCAATTTTTGGAGCAATAATGTGACTTGTTCACATCATACTTGCATCATATTTATTTTTGTTCTTTTACTGCCGTGAAAAGCTTTTTATGTGTCTTCTTTAATGTACAGGTAAAAATCTTAGAGATCTAGAGTAGACAGGTTCAAGCAAAAAAAAAACAACAACTAAATAAAAAAAATTAAAAAATAAAATTATAATAATAATAATAATAAAATGTAAAAAATTAAACGTTATCCGTCACTTACACATCAATACACAGTATGATATGCAGGGAAATGCTTATACAAGTGTCTGTTGACAAAATAGAAAAAAAAAAATAGAAAAATTACACAGCAAATAAAAATATTGCACTAGAAAATACAATTAAACTAATGATTAAATTTACAGTAAGATATTAATTTAAGCTAAAAATTTAATGATAAAAGGAAATAAAATGAAAATTTTAAGAAATTTGAATTACACATGAACAGTATGAAAGTGTAAAAAATATAAATGTGCGAAATGTAAAATGTAAAAACAAATTAACCATCGCCCAAAAAGAAAAATGAACCGCCACCAACATTTAATAAATGTTTAAAATAAATGTATGCAGCTGTTCACTGAATAGCAAAAGCTTTCAGCAGTTAATTCATAAATATGCTTTAATTTATTTCTTGCTCTTTAATAATGATTTAAAGTTCATTTAGCAAACTAGCGGGTTAGTTATGAAGGCGACGCCCTTTAGGATTTACACACAGGATGTGAGCGAACGCTGCTCCGAATGAAACAGCTGTGAATCAGTTCAGTACTGTAAAGAGATCTCCTCACTACACTGAACTTACTCAGGTTTACTAATAAATCACATTCACAATCACGCTATGTGTGTGTGTGTGTGTGTGTGTGTGTGTGTGTGTGTGGGGTTTGGAACAGGACCTGGTGAAAGTGCACAAGAGCCTGCTGCAAGATCTGCAGAACTCCATCAGTCACCAAAGTGCCAGTAATCTCTACCACATCTTCATCGACTACAAGGAGAGGTACAGTACGAGGTCACGCTCTGTCTACACGCTGTATAATGAATTTATAGAAATAAAGAAGGATGAATTTTTGATAACATATCCTCTGTTATGAACTAGTGAAGAAATCCAGTGCATGTTTTTTTTTCTTTCTAATTTATCCTCCAGGTTACTGATCTATGGGAAGTACTGCAGCCAGGTAGAGACGGCCATCGCATTCCTGGATGAACTCTGTAAAGAAAAAGAGGACGTGAGACAAAAGCTAGAGGTCAGAAGCTTGTTTTAAGTGGAAAATCATCATCTATATGAATAAAATACAGGTTTTGTCTGTACATTGGTCAGAACTTTCAATGATATCTTTACGTTTCATACATTGGAGGACCAGAAACCCGGTCTTAGAAAACATTCTGTATGTCTGTATGTCTGTCCAGCCTGATTTTTTCACAGCATCGCGCAAAACTGGCTGGACAGAATTATATGGAACTTTTGCCTGAAGTTAAACCTGCACCATGAATTAAATCAAAAAACTTGAGTAGAGGTGACGTTATGATTATGTTAGATTACGGCACGGAATTTAGCATTTTTTTGGGACAAATATTACGCTTTTCCCCTTGAGGTGGGCGTGGCTATACGCGTCACTCAACAGAGCCAATCAACCGGGTAGTTTACAACGTATAGACAGAGTATGCGGAAAACACAGGAACGACCTACAAGCTGCCAAAATCCACAACGCACACACACACACACACACATGCACACGAGAGCTGGACTCATCATGGTTTATTAAAAAAGAATGTGATGAACACTATGAAAACTGAACCACCATAAATTAAATCAAGATGTTAAGTAGAAGGGAGGTTAGGAGCTGTTATGACCAGATGCTGATCAGCTTTTTTTTTTTTAAACTTTAAGCTTTTAACTCTTTAACCCGTCAACGCCATGTACTAACGCTAGTGACAAATAATAGCAATAATAATAATAAAAATAATAATAATAATAATAAATAGACACAGTTTAGAGAACAAGTACATGAAATCAGTACGTTTATTTTCTTCGCTTTATACTGCTAAACCTTATACACTTTTGTGACACCTGTTTGAGAAAAACAAACAAAAAAACCTTTAAAAATCTTTACATTATAACGTAGGAGTTTACAATCCTATTGTGGTCAAATTCTGCCCTCTGCTGCTTATCAGTGGTAGTACGGCCTTTTAATTTTTTATGGCATTTCGAATAATCAATGAAAATGTTGATAATGAATTGAGTCATTTTCTAACCTTATTTTTTATTATTACTTTTTTTTATTTTAGAAAACCTCATTTTATCAGGGTTATTTTAAATAAGCACATCAGCACTGATTAAAGGAGTGGTAAGAGATTCAATTCCAGTACATTATTTGGTCAAATTCATAAATATCTCCTTAATGAGTGCTAGCTGTCCATTCTGTGTGTGATGTGTGAGATAAAAAAAAAAGGGGGGTTCAAATGGAAACAATGAGGTTTTTTTTTTGTTTTGCCTGCCATGCAGAAGGCCCGCGTTCGATTCCCAGCCAGTACCCAAACCCGAGCCACTGGATACAGTGCCGGTCCCGAGCCCGGATAAAATGGGAGGGTTGCGTCAGGAAGGGCATCCGGCGTAAAACCTGTGCCAAGCTTGTATGTGCGGACCGGCTGTGACGACCCATTGCTGAGAGCAGCCGAAAGACCAACAACATATGATCTCTTATGTTAATATTGGTCAGCTAGCACAGTGTTGAGTTTCACTGCCTTGGAAATGCACGTTATTTGGGAAGGGCGGAGCTTCCATTCCTAACCAAAAATTAAACAAAAATTATATCATTATGTCAATGTGTACAGCCCCTATCCTTTAACTATTATCTATAAATACTGTACCTGTTATACTGTAAAAAGCAAAAATGATAAAACATCACTGTATCTCTGTACACGTTCAGTTTTAAATTATACAACTTACAGTAAAAACATCATAACTTTATTTGACATTACTTTAATAAGACATTTACAGTATTATTGTCTGTCATTTTATACCTCACAGGTTTACCTGCTACACAGAGCAATATTCTTTTGTCCACTAGAGGTCTCCAATGTGCACTTAAATCATCAAGAGTTAAACTGAAGTTTCGTCCAGCCGTCATTGATGACATTAACAGCTCAAAATATACACAACTGGGAAACTGGCAGGACTTTTTGTGATTGAATAATAATTTGAGCTTGAAGGCTTTAGGAGAAGTGACCTCAGCTGGAAGGGAGGAGTCGCTTTATGGTTGATGCAATAACAATAAAATAATTTCTTTCATTACTCTTTTAGTTAGGGATCGCACTCATTGATTAACCTTTTATCATGTGATGTCATGACGTCAGATTTTCACATCATCACAACAGAAGCACTTAAAGAGAGAACGCTAATCCTAACTCTAGCAAACGCCACCAAATCTGGGAGGAATCACATATTTGTACACCGTCTGGTATTATTTAGCTCATTATGTTACGATAGCAAAGTAAACTTCTGCAAAGGACATACACCTTGAATGTAATAAATACAAAGTGGCCTAATGTCAATTAACGATGCTTCCGCCGTGCGCTGTTGTGACTGTCGTCATGGTGTCTCACGTGACTACAAAAGATCAATAGTGGAGGACGTCTGATTACTGACGGGCTCGTCTAGACTCACGGGGCTCTTCCCCGTATCAGATTAATGAAGTGCATGCAAATGTTTTGATAGGACTATTCCTTAAATCAGATTTCTTTACATTATCAGATCATTGTGTGCATGTAAACTCAGATCAGATGTCACATCTCCGACTCAGGAGTGAGGTTCTTGTGTTTTGTGTTATCAGGTCTGTTCTAAAAGAGCGAATAACGGCAAGTTCACGCTCAGAGATCTCCTCGTGGTGCCGATGCAAAGGGTTTTAAAGTATCATCTTCTTCTCCAGGTGAGCTCAGTGTGTGTGTGTGTGTGTGTGTGTGTGTGTGTGTGTGTGTTCACTTTTACAGCATCCTGTTCTACCTTCGTTTTCCCTAGTAGAAAATTGATGAGCCGTGATCTAAACCCTTATTTTCATATAACATCACATTAAATCACAGCTTTTCATTTCTACAAAGCACTGACACTGGAGACTCCTTCCTTACAATAAAAAAAAAAATCACATTGCAATATTATAGATTTAAGAATATAAAGATTTAAGAGTCAGAAACTGAAGCGTTGGTGAAATAAACCATGAAAACGACGAGTGAATCAATCGTCAAGAGTAAGATCAGCCACTAGGGGGCAGCATCATCATCTGGTAGAGTCTGAGAGAACGTGCGTGAGAGATAGACAGAGGGCAGACGATGTGTTCTGGCATTAATATTTCATACCGAGGCTCTCGCTGTCCATCAGACGTCACACGCGGAGTGTACTTCATGCTCCGTGTGGCTGAGCCGTGCCGAGATCTGAAAATAAACGAGAGAGAGAAAAATAGAGAGAGATGGAGAGAGAGTATGTCTGAGAGAAAAAAACCAGAGAAATGTGTGAATACTAATAGCTCTCTTATTTCTTATAATAATTTATTTGAGAATGTGAATTTTTTCTTCAAAAATCGCATTAGCGGGGATTAAGACGTGTTGCCAGGGTTGCCAGATCACACTGATAAAATCCCGCCTAGCCAGTGATGAAAATTCCATCAAACTTATCTGTCTAGACGACAGTCTCCGCCCTCTTTTTTGTGCATTATTTTTCTCTTCGTCCTATCAACCTGCGTCTCCGTCTTCCTTTTACACGACCTACTTCTACTTCCTGGTTTTGAGCCACGCCCGTTTTTCATCTCAGCTTAGTAAAGGCTGCCTGATGTCACACGCTGCCTCGTGGTTCCATGCTAATGAGTTTTTACACACGTCTGAGTAGAGCAGTGAGACGTCAATCCCATGATCCTCTTCTGTTCCCGGGACAGATATATAAGAATATTCTTATTAAAGGTGTTAGGCTGTTGGATAGTATAACATTAGCATAGGTGTGTGTGTGTGTGTGTGTGTGTGTGTGTGTGTGCTCTTTGCTCCAGTGCAGGGGGAGTAGATGGAGTGTGTTGATGTGTGCACACTGCTTTAACCTGTTTCTCTCGTCCACTGCTCATGAACATCTCTCTCTCTCTCTCTCTCTCTCCCGGTCTAACTGTCTGTCTCATTTTAACTGTCTCTCACTTTTTTTGTCTGTCTCTCAGTCTGACTGTCTCTCTGCCTCTCTCTCTCTCTCTGGCTGTCCATCTGTAAGTGTCTCTCTTTCTGTTTCTGCCTTCCAGCTGTCTGTCTCTCTCTCATTACTCTCTGTGTTTTTGTCTGTCTGTCGGTCTTCTGTCTTCTAATGCCTTAGTTTCTGTCTGTCTTTCTGTCTGTCTATCTGTCTGTCTGTTCATTCCTTTCTGTCCTTCTTTTGTGTTTTTTTTTGCTGTCTCTCCCTGTCACTCTGTTTCAATCCCCTTGTCTTTTTGTCTCTCTCCTCTCTGTTGGTCTCTCTGCCTGTGCCCCTTTCTCTCTCTCTCTTATTCTCTCTATCGCTCTTTGTCTTTTTCTGTCTCTTCCTGTCACCATTGCTGTCTCTCTACTGTATGTGCTGGTCTTTCTTTGTCTGTCTCTCACTTTGTCTGGTTGGGTCTCTGCCTGTCAATCTGTCTCTCAGCCTTTCTTTTTCTGATTCTCTCTCTCTCTCTCTCTCTCTCTCTCTAAACCTGTCTGTCTTTCTGTTTGTTCTACTCTCTCTCTCTCTCTCTCTCTCTCTCTCTCTCTCTCTCTCTCTCTTTGTGTGTGCCTCTAACTCTTTCTGCATTTTCTTCTGTCTCTCTGCCACATGCTTTCTGTACGTCTCTTTGTCTATCTTTCTGTCTCTATCTCGCTTTTTCTTGTTCTCCATTCGTCTTTTTGTGTGTTTTTCTGTCTCTCTCCTTCTTTGACATTGTCTCTCACACACACACAAATGCAAACACACACGCAAACACACATCTCTTAGTAAATGAACCCAGACAGGTATCCCATCATGCTCTGCTCTGCCCACCCCCTCCCCTCCCCTCCCCTCCCCTCCCCTGATAAACAGCGCTGATGTATTTCCCAATGTTCAGTCCAAGCTTTCCTGCTTCCTCTTTCACTCTTTGAACAAAAAAATTCATATGAATAAGATGTGTGTGTCTCACAGGTGATAATAACACACACACACACACACACACACACATTTAGGGGGGATTCAGCTACCGTTTTGGTGGCAATCTATAGAGCAGGCCAAAGGGAAGCCATTTATCAGCCGGGTGGGAACACACACACACACACACACACAAACACACACACACACACACCTGTTTATCCCTCAGCATGGCCTCGATGCCTCGTTTACTCCACCCAGAAGGCAATCTCGTACTGCTCAAACAATCTTATTTCTCATTTCCATTCCAAACCGCTGACACTGAGATATCGCTTCCACTCCTGCTGTGTGTGTGTGTGTGTGTGTTTGTGTGTGTGTGTGTGTTTATGTTTATGCATAAATGTGAAAAATGGTAGAGCATGTTTATGGAAAGCCAGAAAACGAATAATATTGTTGTGTTTCCATGAACTTCTACGATAATGATGATGTCGTTTAAACACCCACCAGCGCCGGGAGGTCATGGGCTCATCTCAAACCACCCTTAGAGGTCAATTAACACCATCAGGTGTCACCATTAAAACCATCAACTGATACTGTTAAAACCATCAGGTGCCACCATTAAAACCATCAGGTGCCACCATTAAAACCATCAGGTGC
>JAOVVA010000048.1:5864954-5882348 GCA_028565275.1 Leiocassis micropogon | reverse complement strand
CCCCGCCCCCTCTCTCTAGCCTGCACCCTGAAAACTTGTTCATCTGGTACATTAATGTCAGTACAGAGATTATATTTCTTATGGAAATATGATCATTTCACAAATACACACACACACACACACACACACACACACACACACAATGGCTTGGCTTTATTGCTCCCTGCAAAACATTCGCTATCTATCTGTCTGACTTCTGTCTGTCTGTCTGCCAAAATACCCGTCTTTCTAACTATCAAATTCAGTCTGTCTTTCAGTTTGTCTTCATGTCTGTCTGTCTGTCTTCCTGTCTATCTAACTCTGTGTTTCTGCATGCATGCTCTGTGTATGTCATCTGTATCTTTCTGCCTGTCTGCCTATCTGTCTGACTTTCTGTCTGTCTGTCTGTCTGTCTTCCTGTGGATCCACCAATTACTACAACTTTTACATGTTACATTCTCTAAAATGGTCTTATATTCCCACCAGGTTTGCCAAAGATGTTGGCTATCAGGAATTACCGCGGCGATCCCGTCCCGCAGTGCGGCCCCGCCCTCAACATCCAGCAGGGTGACATCATCGAGCTGATCCGTGCAGACCTGCACAGCTCCTGGTGGCAGGTATGAAAAAAAAAATAAATAGGACTTACAAGTGAAAAGCACACTTAACATGCACAAAACTTTATAATAAAAAAACATATATAACTGGCTTGATTTTTTATTTTACCTTATTAAACATTAATGAAATATTCTGACAAACTTGGATGAAGTTAATAACTCTGTAAAAGAGACTGTTCTATAAAGTCATCCTACCTTTCAGTCTATCCTCCCAAAGTTTACCCAGAACTTGCTACCAGTGTTAGAACTATATAGATTATGTCCTAATAACATTAAAAACAACATGTCACAATGTGCTACCAGTGTGTCAAAGTCTGCTACCTCTGACGAAATGTACTGTACTTTATTTTTTGGCAGTGTTACTACCGTTTAAAGTTAGGTAGGTAGGTAGTATTGATAAAGTAGCGCAGACTGATGTAAATGTTTAGGGTATAGAACAATGCCAGTTAGCAAAAAGAGCAATACTAGCTAGCATGTGAGCTACCTCAACACACGTTCTTTTGGATTAGATTATTATGCATTTAAATTTCTTTGTTATATCAGAGGTAGAGGGGACGTACAGTATCATCCCGTACGAATCATTAGTACATCTAGCAAAAAAAAAGATCTTACTAATATTGTTCATTTTTGCAGAAATTATGTTATAAGGCACCAATCATAAGTGTACAATGCTTATGCTGTTAAACGAAAGGTATGACACTACGCCATTGCTTTTCACTGGCACGGTTATCTTTCAAGAAGTCCCTCTTTCCGATAGCATTCATCCATCACCTCAAAAAGTTTAATGTTCTTTTAAAACTTATTGAAGGTACGAAGTATTTTAGGTCCGATTTTATGCTTTTAATGTATACCGAAAGTATATAAATGTACCCACTAAGGTTTCCATGTCAGTAACAAGCAACAACATGACAAAAGTGTAGTACTATACATTTTTTTTTTTAAGTATGCCAGGATTATTAAAGCTACAAAGTCCTCCAGATTTGCAAGTCCTCCAGTGTTGCCTGGACAGTGTGTAGTGCAGTAAAACAGACAAATTATCTTTGGTTTATTAGATGTGAATTGAGCTTGTTGCCCACCACAGGCCATGCTTAAATAGCGAGACAAATTGGACAAGATGGTCAAAGTCCCAGGGAGAAAGACTTGGCCAACTGCCATTGCTCTGCACACTGTGTGTACTATAAACTGGGGACACACATCTTGCCGAGCATCAAGATTCCTCTTGGGGCAGCAAGACAGCCAAATGTGTTGTGGGCAAGATACCTTTAGATGTTCCTGCTGGAGGTAGGGAAAGGATGGATAAAAAAATAAATAAATAAAAACTGGAACGTTCTGGATATTTCTCTAGCTATGATAGAGAACTTGTAATCAAATAACAGCTTTTGTGGTCCTTAAGCAAGCATTAAATGTTTACTACTGAAGCGCACGCCTGGAGAACCTGTGAAACAAGTTCTTTTAATAGGCTGGTTTATGGACAGCAAATATAGATGAATAGCTCCTGTGTGCTGCTATTTAAGTGGTCTGCTCGGGCATATCCATGTTATAATGGCGTGTAACTTATCCCCTATTAATGCGGGCTTTTGTGACTATAAAACTGGTTGTCCTACTCGGGGAGGCTCTTCACCCGAAATAGAAATGGACAATCACACGGATTAGCATGAATCCACCTGCACTTCGCCTTTCCGCTGAATTTAATCCTGCCTCAACCTGTTCCTCTCAGTGGTTTCGCGAAAATAAACCCCAACAACAACAGCATCTAATGATCCAGGCTTTTTTTGAGTTTTGGATTCCTACGGCGACATTACGGTGCCACGCGAGCAGCAGCATGGCATTGTTTTAAATGTTTTGTCAGGCTTTAAGCTCTCTAATCAAAGCGTGTCGAGGTGTGTCCACATCATCATCATTCTTTGCTTCCGAGGCCTCCTGTATGATGACATGATTAAAAACACTCAGGCATGTGTGTGTGTGTGTACACTCAGTAGGTGGTATCCTGGCGTGTGTACTATCTCAGCGAGCCAGAGAGACAAACAGCTTGCATCAACAGCACAGAGTGTTGACAGAGGGCGGCATCTGACGACGTTGCAGTCTGTCACACTCCAAACTACGCAAACACACACTGATTAAAAACTCAAGCTCCTTCATTATGATTTCAGCCATTAGCATGCAAGCTGCACACAATCCAGAAGATGCCAGTATACTGTATAAGGTATGCCAATGGCCAAACCTGCAGTTATTTTGAATGAAGACAAGCTAGACAAAGCAAAGAAGACAAGCAAAGATGTTGTTCCTGTTTTTTTTTTTTTTGCCCCTTACGTTTTGTTTTTTTTTATTATTATTTTTGTGTGTCTAGACGGAGCTCTTAAACTTGCCTGGTGAGAGTCGCCGCACTAATACGGGTGTTGATTTGATTTGAAGTGTGTGATTCACCAGAAATAGCATGACATCGATGTTATTTGTCTCAAACAGGCGGAATCGATTGGGAAGAGCAAACATTTTTCATTTGCGTTATACCATCAGGGACGACGCTATTGCGAGGCTACTCTGGGACATATTTCACTCTCTGTCGCACTACCACACTTCTCTATGTCTGTGTGTTTTTATTGAGTATATATTTATAGCGCATTGATCGGAGTTCATTGGCAATTCCTTCCTCAAAAACCAAGTCTTCTGCCCAGTTTCCAGTTTCCAGGATTGAAAAAGACTCATGTAATAATTTTTTGTGTTTAAATAGTACTATATATATATAGTTGTTATATGTTGTATATATATGTTGGGCCTTGCTCAAGGGCCCAACAGCGGCAACCTGGCGGAGCTGGAGACCGAACCGCCGACCTGCCGATCCATACTGTACTATAACTCAGAGCCCTAACACACTAAGCCACCACTATCCCTTTCCCTGTTTTAATAAATTTGATACCCTTGCCAAGTCATTTTGCACCCCTTGTGGTAATAACCTTTCGCTAACTCTGATAGTTTGGTAAACTTGATACTATTGTGGGCGGCACGGTGGTGTAGTGGTTAGCACTGTCGCCTTGCATCTCCAGGGTCAAGGTTCGATTCCTGTCTCTGTGTGCTCGGAGTTTGTATGTTGTCTGCGTGCTTGGTGGGTTTCCTCCGGGTATTCCGGTTTCCTCCCTCAGTCCAAAGGTATGCAGGTTAGGCTAATTGGCATTCCCAAATTACCCTGAGTGTGTGAATGTGTGTGTGCCCTGCGATGGAGTGGGACCCTGTCCAGGGTGTACCCTGCTTTGTGCCCTAAGTCTCCTGGGATAGGCTCCAGGCCCCTGGGACCCTGAATACAGGATAAAGTGGTATAGAAGATGAGTGAGTGAGTGATACTATTGTCAAGTCCTGGTAATCTTTGGTAACTTTTGGGAGCTCTGGTTTACTTGACCATGGCGAGTTACGGGTAAATTTATTAAACTTGAGTCCCTGATAGTCCCTGATAGCCCCTGGTATGTTAAGTCCTGGTGAACCTGGCAAATGTGAAGGGAGTAATAAAGTAATGCAGTTCAGTTGAACAGAGTGGAAGCATACAGTATTCCCAGTGACAGAGTAATTATGAGGTCTTAATAATTTGCTTAACTGTATTAACTTTGGTTAGCCCTGACTGCTCATTACACCTTGATACAGCTTTAAAACAAGCTGACAACTCTGTTACGTCTTATGCTAGACGTCTCTGTTTAAGTATCCTTAAATCATAACATTGATATTGCTGACAGTCATGGGAACCCTGGTAACCGGGTGACTAATGGTATTTTAAATTATGTTTGGCGACCTGACGATCTGTGATTATAATGTTATCAGGAGATATGCGATAACGATCTGTCTTATGATAAACTTCACAAGACTAGACGGTCTAGTCCAGGTACGTCTGTTCATGTTTATTAGACAGAAAGCTCAAATATGCACGGTATTCCCTGATAACTCCAGAGACCAGAGTGATAACCTTGCTAACCTGATGTCCAGGGTAAACCCTGATAGTCCTGTTAGCCCTGATAACACTAATGACCCTGGAAAGACAATTCTACTCTCATGAGGAGACATGAAATGCGATCGGTAGCTTTAACCTTATTTTGCCCCTTGCTCCGTGTGGACTAACAGTTTTAACCTTATTCACCTGCTTATCCCAAATGTAGCGCCAGCAGAAGGGCCCCCTTCGGAGAAGACAGATAAAACATCAGTATGATAAATGTTTCCACGGGCACTTAAGTATGGCTTAACAAATCGAGTTAGTCTGAAGAAGAGGGCCGTCTGGACCTCCACAAGCTTTTAGCTTCTCCCAGAAGGACAGTCTGAATAAAGATCCGAGGTCCTGCATTAATGGATGACATCGCTCATATCGCTGCTAGCATCAATGTTAAGCCTATTCAGTTGTTATTGATCGTTCTGGTAATAAGACATTCATGAGCCCATTTTTCGATCATTTTCTTTGCAAATCTATACAAGCTATATTTATTATTATTTTTTAAGTATTCAGTTTACTGTTCTGATTGTTATATCTGTATCTTACGTGCACTATAATGTCCTTTTGTCCCCTTTATGTTCTGAACTTTTTACACTTTTGCGCCTGATAAAATTTTATTCAATTTGTTGTGTCTCTTTCCTGCGAAGCATAGCGACATCACTATCTGTCATCTTGTCTCCGCATCGTCTTCCATCCGTCACTCCATTCTTGGGAATTTGACAAAACCTCAACAGAACCTTTATTAAGAAGGATAGATTTGTCTTTGGCAGTTCGGTGGCTGAGTGGTTAACACAGTCGCCTTGCACCTCCAGAGTCTGGGTTCGATTTCCGCCACAGGGTCTATGTTCATGGAGTTTGCATTTCTCTCCATGCTTGGTGGGTTTCCTCTGGGTACTCTGGTTTCCTCTCACAGTCTGATTGGCGTTCCCAAATTGCCCACAGTGTGTGAATGACCATGTGCGTGTCATTGGCATCCCGTGTGTCAGGGTGTACCCCGCCTTGTGGTTTCATTTTTGCTTGTTGCACATAAACACATTCCTGCATATTTGCACACTCCCTGGACTTTTCTGTTTAAATCCCACTTCATCTCAACACTAAAGTTTTCTATATTTCTTTCCATATTTGTACAGATAGGTTTTTCTTTATTTTATATAATTTTTTATTTTCTATAGCTATATTTTTCTTAGCTAAAGTTTTTCTATATTTTATTTTTTATTTTATTCCATATTTATTTCCTTTTAATGATCTTTTTTTAAGGTCACAGGCGGTCGTTTAAGCATTTGACTGCATATCGCACTGTGTATGACTGTGTATGTGGCATATAAAATAAAAAATAATAATTTTGGGAAGTCTCCTGGGACAGGCTTTAGACGATGAGTGAGTGAGCGAGTGAATTTAATTTAAAGTAAATTTAATACTTTAGTTTTTTAATAAAGAATTAGAAAAAGAAAAAAAACTTTGTGAGTTTGAACAGCATCCTTCACGTAATGCCAGTCATCAATAATCTGGTCATTATTATTTAATGATTTGAACTGAATAATAGTAAACAAGTGCCGTCCTCATCACAGTTCATCTCTTCTAGCTACAGTTTAACGACTCTATCGGCTTAAAAAGGAGCCGTTAAGTGCAGAAATGTTCTGCATCATCACTTCCCGCGCTCTAAATGAACAGCGCACCGTGTAAACGCATGCTGAATTATTGAAAACGAGTCACCCGGCTGAACTTGATGTAATTATCTCGGTGTCATGGTTGCAGGGCAAAGTCCTGTCGAAGAGAGAGGTTGGATTCTTTCCAAGCGACGCTGTGAAGCCTTGCCCATGTGTGAGTGCGAGCTTTTCATTGTTTTTTTTTTTACTAACACTGGGCTAAGCATATAGCTTACAGACCATTAAATCATCAGAATGATATAATAGCATTATGCAGAATGTGTGTGTGTGAATTTCAGTGTACACTCTTATATCTTTATTTTTAAATGCTGTCTTTTTTATTTTAATTTTTTTAGGCAAGACCCATCAATTACACCTCTCAGCTCTGGTGAGTCTAAACAGACAGGGTTTTAACATATATATGCCACAGTGTTTTTTTTATTTATTTTAATTTGTTTATTAATTTTTTGTATTCCATAAACCATAACCCTGACCTTTGACCCCGTGTGACCCCCTGGGCAGGTTTGCAGGTGCCATGATGCGAGGGCAGGCGGAGGAGGCGCTTTTGAACAGGCAGAACAGCACGTACCTGGTGAGGCACCGAGGGCACGACAGCAACGAGTACGCCATCAGCATCAAGTGAGTCAACATCATGTGCACTGCCGCTGTGCGTACACGTACGTGTGTGTGTGTGTGTGTGTGTGTGTGTGTTTGTGAAGAGCGACAATGGCGATGCTATGAAGGAGTTTTACTAATAAAACATAAGCATAAGGCTTTCTTGAACAAATACAGTTTCCCAGACTTTTCTGTCATATGATGTTTGCATAACGCTGTGTGTGTGTGTGTGTGTGTGTGTGTGTGCATGTGTAGAGTCTGCCTCGAAAGAAAAAAAACCAACACTTTTTCAGTACTGTTTCAGTTCCAGAAAAACACATTTGCTGTCAGAATCGTTTCATTTTCCTACTTTGCAATCCTAAAAACCTGGTCATGTTGGGATTTTCTGTGCTGCGAAAGTTCTGTTTAAATAAAGAAACACCGAGGTATAACCGATCTCTCAACTGATTCCTAACAACATGTCAACACTCAACGCTTTCTACTTTACGTGCAGCATCCAGTTCTGTAATTATGTACTACGGCCTGTACACACGTATTTATTCCCATTTACAAAGTTGGTATGTAAGACACAAGAGCTATTCAACACACAAATGTACAGATGCTGCATACTGCCATGTGCAATATCCCAGTCTTATTTTCATTTTATATTTATAAATAAAAATATTTTATAGTTTAGGAGTATAAGCTACTCTGGTCACACTATTCACATGTATAATATTAAGTGGAATATGTCAGCTACATAAACACCTGAGTTCAATAATAATATCGTACTTGTACTCTTTTATATTTATGATAGACAGACAGACAGACAGGCAGACAGACAGACAGACAGACAGATAGATACTTTATTGATTCTGTAGTAGGTTCCAGATTATTCATCACTTCCACGTTTATCCATTACACTTGTTATTCTATATTTGTGCACCTTAAGAGACATTTCATTTCATTATACGTGAGTGAGTACAGTGTAATTAGTTCCTAATGTTCACTGACAGTGTTTATTAGTGTTCAGTTCTCGAATAAACAGATATATTCGATAAGATATAGCGTGGACAATATATCAGTAACAGTACTTTGTGATGTGTGTTACTCCTTTAAATTCTTCCATATCATGTCTGCTTTTTATGTTTGATTTATTTTTTATTTCTCTTTATGTTCGATTCTAACAGACTGTGTATTTGTTGTTTTCTCCCTGTGCTGTGTAACACCCGCTCTGACAATAAGCCTGAATCTAAAATGCGATTTCCGACATTACAGGTTCAACAACGAGGTGAAACACATCAAGATCTTAACCAGGGACAGCTTCTTCCAGATCGCAGAGAACAGGAAGTTCAACAACATCATGGTGAGAGGAAACACTTCACAATTACTTCCTCTTAAACTCTGACTCTAACTCTGGAAGCGTGTTCCAGCACTCTAACCACTGTTTACTTACACATGTATTAGTATTAGTAGTATATAATTATTCATTTTCATTTCACTAATTATTAATTAGTTTTCTCCGGGTATTCCGGTTTTCTCCCACAGTCCAAAGATATACATGTTCGGCTAATTGGAATTTCCAAATTCCCCATCTTGTGTGAGTGAGCGTATGTGTGTGCCCTGCGATAAACTGGCCTGCTGTCCGGGGTGTACCCCAGGGATCGGCTCTGGGCCCCCTGCGACACTGTATACAGGATAAGTGATATAGAGAACCAGTGAAAACTAATGTACACACTTTTTGTGCGATTTCTTAGTAGAAATGAGAAAGTTACAAGTTAGTGTAACTTATTATTTCTCTATATCTCTCTATTAATACTACTAGTTATGTAATGCCTCAACAAATCTTTTATGAATAACTAACTGTGAAACAAGGGCACCATTAAGAGAGAGTGATTATCGCCCCCTAGTGTCTAGTCTTTTTAACAGTGTGCTTATGGTTTTCTGAATGTTTTTTTTTATAACAGCAAGTTCATTAACTAATACATGTATGTGATTTATACTAATTATGATAATAATATTATTAAAATTAATAAGAAAAAGAACAGTGGTGACTGAGGCAGTCGAGGCACCTATTTGCCGATTCAAAGGGTGGGGGTTTGAGCCTCGCTGCCACTTTTTTTTTGGGGGGGGGGGAGAAAAAGCCCAAGGAAAAAAAATAAAACAATTATAATTACAGTAATAATAATAAAAGTCTTCTAGTAAAGACTAAATGCAGGAATATTGAATAAGATATTAAATTTCTTATCATATTGTCTGTATTATTGTACATTTTATGCCGCTGTTATTGCCTCATCCGTTTTCCTTTGAAGAGGCGTCCTTTTAACGCGGTTATGTCATGCGCAGAGCGAGCCGCTTTTGTCATTTACTTCTGAAAGCGCTTTTAGATTCGATTTCACAAATGCCATTTAAAGAGCATTATTAGATTGCGAACGAGGCCGTCTTATCGAGTTTGCTCATTTTTTGCTCTAAGTGCATATTTAGGTTTCCGAGCTGAAAGTCTGGGCCTCGCTGCTGAGAGCTGCTTTTATTTCCACACTAATCAAAGGGCCGAGTCCCAAACGCCAAAAGGCTCGCTCACTACCGAAATACTTAGGGTAGCGGTTTTCACAATAAAGTCAAAGAACACTGTATATACTTTTGGATGTGTGTGTTTGTTTGTGTGTGTGTGTGTAGGAGCTGATTGAGTACTATAAGCATCACTCACTGAAGGAGGGCTTCAGGACCCTCGATACAACACTGCAGTTTGCCTACAGAGAGCCGGAGAACAGAGGCAGCGGTGAGTACACACTTCTCTCACACACACACAACTTCACCTCTTCCTACTCAATACTCTCCCTGCAAATATTCATTCGTCCTGAGTCACAGGCTTCCAGGCTTCCTACAATCCCCTCAACGGGAAGGTTACACAGATTTCGAGTCGTGTCGAGTCGACAGTGTGTGTAGCAGTGTGTATTGAGCTGCTAGAAGCTTCTCGTCGGTGATGCTAGCACAGTTACAGTGGGGTGTAATAGCAAACATCTCAAACGGAATAATAATAATAATAATAATAATATCAAGGTTGTAATGTTAGTTTCAAAAAATGTATAGATGTTGGTGTAAACGCTGGACTCAAAGTCCCACAATGCAATGCAGCTGTATAAAGAGGCTCGGCAAGTTAGCATGGATTTTAAAGCTATGGAAGTCGATCAGCTCTAAAGCTCCGCTGCATCGCTCTCTTTAAGTAGAGGTGAAGCAGGGATTTGGGGATAATGTAGGTGAAAATAGGCCAACAAAACACGGGTAGAAGTTTAACCTAACAAAAAAAAAAAACACACAACATAAAATTTCATCAGAAAAATCATTCTTGCTCACAATTAAAGTTTTTATTTATTTATTTATTTATTTTTGAGGTGTGCGTGTCACTGCTTCTGCTTTACTGCTTCACATTTCAATTTTGCTTCTCATCATCTCTCCGTCTCTCTGCCTTTGTCTCTCTTCTCGGTCTCTCTCTCTCTCTCTCAGCTCCATTGCTGTGCACTCTTTCTTTAGTTTCTCCTGCAGGCTGCAGCTTCGTGCCCCCCTCCTCCGCCCCCTTCTGGTCAGGTAGTGTTACTGCTTCATTTCTGTCTCTATCTGCTTCTTGTTCCACAATCTGCACCCCTCTGTCCTACAGTGTGTGTGTGTGTGTGTGTGTGTGTGTGTGTGTGTGTGCGTGTCTGCCCCTGACTGTGATGACAGCAGGCCTGTCTGGTCATGTCTGGTCCTCTAAGACACCTTCCTCTGCAAACACACATGATATCAGTATCAAATCCAACTGACGTCAGTACACACTCCCAGCGTGCCGCTTATGCATGTGTGTGCGGTTTAGTGATGAAATGTGTAACAATCGAGTTCCGACTCATAACGGAGGACACGATCTGATCAATCAGCAACTCGTGTTTTTTTTTTTTCATTTAGAGAATTTACCAGAATTTTACTGATTAATTTGTTCGTGGCACATTTATGTTAAGTCACATCCACAAAACTTAATAAAGGTGCCGATGATCGGGCCCAAGCACCTGCGCCATCGCCGCTCAGCCACACCGAACAACCTGTGGGCTTTTTGAGTGGCATGTTAAGACCTCCAAAAAGCTCTGGATTCGGGAAAAAGGCAGCACACTATGATGTCACTCAGTGTGATGTCACACTTTATGATGTCACTCAGGAAGTTATTAGCCAATTTTCGGCACAAGTTTAAGGCCTCGCCACGGCTAACCAGTTTGAGCTATCAAAAAAATCCCTTCGAGATTGTGCACCCTCAACAACTTGAGGTTATACTGGCCCAGTTTGGTTGAATAAATCTCCTTGGAGGAGTATATCAAATTCCATTGGGTGCGTTTTGCAAATGGTAACAGATTCCAACCTGTGTGCTGATTTTCATGACTCTTTAAACATGTTAATAGGGCCCTTCACACGCTATGATGTCACGGGCTCCTGTCATAGTGCTTGGGCCCTAATAAAACGTAAAGCTGAAAATGAAGGGGTGGCTGCTAGACACACACACTCACACGCAAGCTCCTCCTCCTGGTATAGGGCGACAATTATATAATTATAGGGCGCCAATACCTTTTTTTTTCTGAACAAATAAATGAATATAGGGGAGAAATTAGACATGATGCATTCTAGTATTGTGATACAATAGTTATGGCCGTGTGTGTGTGTGTGTGTGTGTGTGTGGTTTTCCTCCCTTTCTCTCCTCCCTCCTGCGCTCAGTGAGAAACGGTTCGCAGTGTGAAATGCGATTAACCCGCAGAATAAAAGTACCTCGCTCTCTCAGCGCTTCTGAATCCGTAATCAAAACAGCCGCGGCTCTGATTGGACTCGGCCCAGATTCACCAGAATCACTCGAGTGGAGTGGAAACACAGCAGCGGGCCAGTGCACACACACACACACACACACACACACACACACACTTAAACTGATTAGAAGCTCCGCAGGGAGATGCAGTTATCCACACATACACTCCGAGGTGGAGAAGTCAGTGATCTGAAACAGATCCGCGATGATCCAGTGAATCTGTGCTCCTGTCTTTTCGGTGGTGGCCGCGTCCCAAACCGCTGCAGCCCTACTTCGTGTCCTTACAAAAGTCATTTCACAAAATCCACTCTTAAGTTTTCATGGACGTTGTCAGGACGGATAACTTCCAGAATGTTCCAGGGTATCCAGTGTCCCCTAGTTGTTTTATTTCCAAGTGTCCACAAGGTGTCCACTTGTCTCCATTGTACCCTAGTTTTCAGTTTCCACTCAGTTTGAACTTCCCCTAGTATTAGTCCCCCGTATCCCACGGTCATGTCATTTGCAATGTCCCCTTGATTCAAGTGTCCCCTATTCCAGTGTACACTGCATTCCAGTGTCGCAATGTCGCCTAGTCTACACTGTCTCTTTGTTATATATTCCCTATTTTCCAACATCCCCCAGGTTTCACTGTCCACAAATGCCTTGTTTTAGTGTCTTCTAGATTCTAGTGTCTCACTGTCCACTTTTGGTAATAGGCCCAATCTTCACAACGTGCCCTTGTTTCCTCGTTTCTATTTTTCTATTTCGATGTCCCCTAGTTTCCAGTGTTCACTCTACTCCAGTGTCCGCCCGGTTTTCACTGTCTCCTAGTCTTGAATGTCCTTTGTGTCAGCGCAGTGACCCTTCACATTTCCTTTTCCTAGTTCCCAGTGTCTCGACCATTTTTTGTGTTCCCTTGTGTAATTTTCTCTTCGTATTCATTGTTCCATAGTCTACAGTGTCCACTAGTAATTAATGTCCCTTCTTTTCCTGTTCTCAGTTTTAATTGTGTCAAAATGTTCCAATGTCTCACAGTCTCATTAAACATTTTAATGTTCCCTAGTTTTCAGTGTCCACTAGCCTCCACTGTATTCTGGTCTCCAGTTTCCCCATAGTCTCCGGTTTCCAGTGTTCCCTACATAACAGTGTCTCCTCAGTTCCCATTGTTCCCTTATCTCCAGTGTCTCCTCAGTTTCTAGTGTCCCCCAGTCTTCAGCACCACCACATTTTCAAGTGTCTCCTAATCTCCAGTGTCTCCTTAGTTTCAGGTGTCCCCTAACCTTAAATGTACTTTACCTCACAGTATCTAGTTCACAGTAACAGTGTCCCCTTGTTTTCAGTCTTCCATAGTCTCCAGTGTCCACTAGTCCATAATATCACATCTCATCTTTGTTTGTTCCTATTTTCTAGTGTCTCAAAATTTTAGGTGTCCCATAGTTTTTTACTGTTCCCTTATTCTTAGTGCTCTTTTGTGTCCCCTCATTTTCCAGTGTTTCCTAGTCTCACAAGTATACAGTGTCTCAAACTTCTCAATGTCCCCTACCTTTCATTTTCCACTATACTCCAGGATTCACTACATCCCAGTGCCTTCCCAGTTTTCTGTGTCCCCTAATCCTCATATGGCATTGTCTTCTACCACTTGTTCCCTTGATTTTGCTACCATTTGATGTCCCTCCTGTCTGTGTGTCTCTGTCCTTAGCGCTGACTCCGAAGGTGATCGGTGTGGCGATCGCTCGGTACGATTTCAGTTCTCGGGACATGAGGGAGCTGTCGCTGCAGGAAGGCGACGTAGTGACGATCTACAGCAAGTCCACGACTAACGGCTGGTGGAGGGGCGAGGTCAACGGCCGGGTGAGTGTGTGTGTGTGTGTAGATGTGTTAAGAGTAGGTGTGCTTGGTAAGAATGACAACATAATGATGGTGAATGTAATCATAATAATAATCACAGTCTCTCTCTCTCGCTCTCTCTCTCTCTGTCCCTGTTTCGCTCTATCTCTCTCTTTCTATGTCTCTCTCTGACTGTCTCACTTTATGCCTCTCTGTCACTCTCTGTTTCTCTTTCTATGTCTCTTTTTCTATCTGTCTTTCTGTCTCTCTCTCTCTCTCTCTTTCTATGTCTCATTTTGCCTGTCGTTCTGTCTCTCTCTCTCTCTCTCTGTTTTCTCTCTCTTGGTTCGATCAGGTGGGCTGGTTTCCCTCCACATATGTAGAAGAAGAAGAGGAATGAAAAACAGACCAACAGAAGGAAGTAAAAATGTTTACATGCTGAACCGGACTGAACAATGGACTCGTCCCACTTTGAAAACGAGTCTGAAAGGCGTCTTGAAGTGTCTCAGCAGGGACACTCTGTGCTTACCCAGAATCCTCTGCTGTCAGCAAAGCAGCCACCAGTGAAGGTGTTTTTGTTTGTGTGTGTTTGTGTGCATGTGTACTTGTGTGTGTGTGTGTGTATTACTATGAATGATGTAAGAACACCCACAGGCATGTATATGTCACTGTGTGTGTGTGTGTGTGTGTGTGTGTGTGTGTGTGTGTGTGTATCTTTGACATTGTCACTAATCAGTTGGCTTTATTGTGTGGATGTTAGAGTTTTCTCGTCCTCTGTTGTTGCTGCTTATCTTGTAAGGACATTTTTATCTGATTTGAGAGAGAGCGAGAGCAGACGGATACACACACACACACACACACACACACACACACACACTGTGAGTCTCACTTCTAGATAGTGCACCTACTGCAAATTTAATCCAGTATCCTGATGGTTAATGATTGACAAACCACACTCGCTGTTCTTATCTGACCCACTTTTCAGGCACCAGAACCTCCATCCAGTCCATTTCAGCCCAAAACTGAAATACAGCCTTGGAGTAAATTCATTTATTTATTTTATTATTTTTTTGGTATTAGTTTTCACATTCATGTTAGAGCATCATAAAATGGGGTTTTGCTGATATTTATTTGCTCATATATCTAAAAAGCTGTCTCATTCGTTCAGTGGTTCGGTCAGAGAGCCTGGCTGTAGTGTGGAGGTTCTGTCACTAGATGGCAGCAGAACAAATGGATTAGTGTTTTAAAGCACTTGCTCTCTTTCGTAGCCTTGTACGCTAAATCCTCATTACGCTACAATACACACCTCACTCTTGAACCTCCTGCTGAGCAGTTAGAGATATCACAGAACCTCTCAGAACTCTGTCCACAGGGACCGGCATGGTGAGAGGAGAGTCTAAGCTAAAGAGTAGATCACATTTTCCAAGACATTCCATAACACAGAACGTTCCCAGGAATGTCAATTAAGCAACCTTTTAGAAGCTTGTAGCACATGGACCCATGGGACAATCCAGAACACGTCCTATTTCAGAACGTCTAACCCTAGACCAGTATTCGTGTTGCATCTAGAACCTTTATATAAAACAGACTCATGCTAGAACATTCCAGATATCATACATAACATAATACAAATGCATTCTAGTACAGTATAAAAGAGATTCCGGACTATTGAAGGACAGTCTTAATCCATACCTAAAACATTCTATAATCCTTTTCCAGCCCAAAAAATTATATAATCCATTCTGGAACCTGTATAATACAAACTCATGCTAGAATATCTATAATACCGACTCCCAGAATGCCCTCTGACGCATTCTAGAACCCAAATAAGACATACTCAGGCTAGAACGTCTATCATCACCACAGATAACCAACCTATTCTAGAAATCCTAAAATGCAGACTGGTCCCATTCTGGAACCTCAACATAACAGATTCATGCTAGAACATTCCAAATAATTAAGCCATTCTAGAACCTTCATAACACAGACTCAGGAACAAGCATCCCAGATGACCAAGGCATTCTAGAACCTTCATAACACAGACTCAGGATAGAGATGGATAGCCGAGCCATTCTAGAACCTCTATAATACAGGCTCATAATAGAGCATTCCAGATGACTAAGCCATTCTAGAACCTACATTATACAGACTCAGGATAGAGCATCCCAGATAATCAAGCCATTCTAGAACCTCTGTAATACAGACACATAGAGCATCTAAAGTAACTGACCCAGTCATGCTAGAACATCCTTAATGATCTACCTATTCTAGAACTTTCCAGAATACTGGATATATATCCTAGGACATTACATATCACAAACCTATCCTGAAATATATCTGCTAAGGAAACCCTTAAAAAATGTCTAGAACAGCCATCCTTGTCTGCTCCAACCATCGCTAAAGTAAAAAACATCACATTGATCTTCAGTGTACCAGAACACCAACCCATACTAGAACCTTAATAACACAGGCTCATTCTAGAACAGTTGGGATGCCCAGCTCAATCTGGACCTGATTCATTAGATAGAATCCTGATCCTAGGTCCTGATCCTAGATATTGGAAATTCCTCAACACTGACCCACCTTAGAACAGTGTAAACTCGACCCAGAAGATGCTACAAAACCAAATGTGTTCTATAACGTTGTAGAACGCTGAACCCATACCAAGCATTAATGGTTGAACAAACTTGTGGAAGCTTGTAGAGCACAACACAGAACACATCCAATTTTAGAACCTCTATAACGTCTTGTGTATTCAGGAACATCCCAGATAACCCACCCATTCATAAAGATTTCAGAGACATCACCTTATTCTAAAGTCTCCAAACAAGCCCGGACACTTAGACACTCCAGCACACTGAGTCATACAGTATTAGAACTTTGCAGAACACATCAGAACTCTAAACTCTGAAGGTTTCTCCTTCTGCAGTAAATAGCTGTGTTACCTCATCTGCCATCACCTCCAAACCCTGAGCTGAGAGAGTTCAGCCAACTGACTTGCAATCAGAAAGAGATCCTGACTCACACGGGCAATAAAAACATCACTAAGCGAGCTAAGAGAGAGGCGTTCGTTAAATACGGAGTAACCGCAGTGATGATGCGTTTGTTGTCTTTTATAAACGTGTAGCACAAAAATGTTATTTTCCACATACTGTATATAATAATCTGCGCTGTGCTAAGCTTCCGTTCAGCTACCCCTCTGATGAACTGTGATAAGAGCTCATACTGTATCTACCCAGAGTTCCATACTTCTGTGTGTCGGTCTGTCATTTCACACATGGATCTCTCTCTCTCTCTCTCTCTCTCTATACGTTTGTGACCTTCTCATTGTGTGATGGTTATAGTAGAGACTGATGAAATCCTCTTACCATTCAGTAGCACACTTTTGTCTGAAACAGTTAAATAGATAAACGTTATATAGTCATTCCTGTGTTCAATGACTCATATATCTATATATCTTTTATATTTCCTTGTATACATTTATAACCTTTCAAACCAACCTGTGAGAACCACTAACAGCATCGGAAAGTTCTAAAAGGCTATAAGAGACCTTGAACATTCCTTTGGTACTTTTGTCTGTTGTTCACCGAAGCCAAAGATCTGTGTTTGTGTGTGTGTGTGTGTGTGTGTGTGTGTGTGTGTGTGTGCGTTGTATATGTATGTGAGCTACAGTGGCCTGTGCAATCCTGAAGTACTGCTGTGTTATACTGTACATATGTAGATATTACACATTAAAGTTATATTGCTTGTTTTTATTCCACGCTTCCTTCTTGTCTTCATTGCTGGGGGGGATCTTTAATCATTTTATCTTTTTTTCTGCTCTGACCCCTTTAGCGTGATCAAGGTTTTTTGTTAAACAACAAAAAAGATATTTTTTAAAATACATATAATATACATTACGGTAAGACACTTTGCAAGGGCTTTTGAATTAATAGGAAAATATAAAGTGAGGTTCCACTTTTGGAACATGAC
>JAOVVA010000048.1:5782612-5796645 GCA_028565275.1 Leiocassis micropogon | reverse complement strand
TTCAGTCCCTTTACCCTTTCCACAAAATCCTCATGGTTGACCTCGTCACCGTACAAACCAGTTGTCGCCAAGGTTTTTGCTGCACTTTATATATTTTCGTCTATTTTTTGTCTGAGGCGAAAGAGAATCCAGAGTCTGTACAGCCTTCAAAATAACGAACTCTCAAAGTCTGCTGAAACTGGAACAAGTGTGTGTGTGTGTGTGTGTGGAGGAAAAGAGGTCTGCTGTTTCTTATAGCTGTAGAATTTCTGTGCTGCTCTCAGACTTGTCAGAGTGCCTCGTGCAGGAGTGAGACAGAAGGAAGAAAGCAAAAACAAGTCTGACCAGTTGGAGGTTGTCAAGACTTTCGCCTGACAGCACAGCAAACAAGAACCCCTACTAAAAATTGGCAGGCTAAATCTCTGGTGATTTCATTCAGCTCAGTACAGACTGCAGTGTGTGGCAGATCTGGGGGTAAAAGAAAAAAAGAAAGGAAAAAAAAAGGGAAAAAAACAGCATTTGGTCTGAGTTGGAAGTGTATCCTACCTTGATTTCGGTTAGCAACACCTAGAGATGAAACGTTCTGCCGGACTGTATGCAATCAGGAGAAACGAGGAGTTGTTAGAATGGACCTTATTGTGTAAATCAGATCAGATGCACTAAAAAAAGGATCTAGGTTGGATCAGGTGGACACAGACACGGCTACACACACACACACACAGCTATGGCTTGGGTTCTGCAAAACTCTCTTGCACAACAGGGAACCACCAAGCCTGACAGAAAACAAGCAGTAGATGCATCCCAAAACCAGTCGCACATGTTCATTGTATGTAATTTGACATGTTTTATGGCTTTCTTGGCATCAGATGGGATGCTTTTTTTTTTCTTAAAAAGAAAGAGAGAGAGAGAGAGAGAGAGAGAGAGTAGGGTGATGACCTAGTGTCCATGTGTTTTTGCGATGCTAGCCGAGATCGCTATGTTGATCTGCATGCCGGGCGCAATGTGAGCCTCTATATTTAGCAAACCTGCACTTCAATTTATCAAATTGATTATTCAATCGATATCTAATTACGCGACATTTCTGGAAGAAAGAATAACAATGAATTAGCAGAGTGAGAAGGCGCCGGTGGGCGCTAATGACGGATCTTCGTAATTACATACAATTCTTCATTTCCTCCGAGAGAGGGCGGAAATGCTGGATGACTAGGGATGAAGAAATCTGCTGTCAAGCTCACGAGCATAAGAAATCCCCTGTTTTACCCTGTTCTGTCCATTCTCTCTGTCACATTAGGAGCTAATAATCATGAATTTCCTCATGCTTGAACTGTATTGTGTATGTTTTTACAATACCAGTGCAGTGTGGAGGAAATCCAGGTCCAATGTGTTTAAGGCGATGTGGTGTTTAGTGTGCACCTGATGAATGAACTCATGGTTACAACAGAATGTCCTTTCTATCAGATCAAGCTTCGATTTGGTGAATGAATTAAAATTAATATTACTTCAAACATGTGATTAGTGAATTGTTAAGTATAGTTGATGCTAATTCTGTAAATATTAAAGAAGTGTAGGGTGTAAGCTAGTATCTCCTTTCCTTTAGACTGCTTTAAAATTCAAAACTGACCATTTTGTAACGTATACAGACAAAAAAGATGGCACCATTTTAACATGCCCTTGTCAAATTCAAATGTGCACATGACTCTAAGAATATTTAGCTCTTTAACGTTCAGCTGAACATTTTTTTAGCAGAGCACATTTTGAGTCCCTATTTTTTGTTGGAAAATCTATCAAAGATGCACTGACTAAGGGCAGTGGTGGCTCAGTCGGTTAAGGCTGTGGGTTACTGCGTTACTGATCGGAAGGTCGGGGGTTCGAGCCCCAGCACCGACCAAGTTGCCACTGTTGAGCCCTTGAGCAAGGCCCTTCACCCTATCTGCTCCAGGGGCGCTGTAAGCTGGCTGACCCTGCGCTCTGACCCCAGTTTCCTAATTGGGATATGCGAAGAAGACATTTCACTGTGCTGTAAAAGTACATGTGACAAATAATTGAACATTCTTCTTCACAGTCTGATTCAGCCATCTCTACCATTTGGTTGAGGTGTGCTATGCTAAAGAAATCCACTAGATGTCACTGTGCCTTTAAATATTATGATTTTTAAAATGCCTCTTAGCATATCACAAGAAATAATTTTCAGATTAGTTTGGTTCCACTTCCACACAAAAAGTTATCATTTTATCGGATGTGTTTGATATTCATACATTTACCATGAAGCAACTTCTCAACTATTTGGAAAGGCATTTTTTCCCCCTTAGTAATGAAAGTCAAATCTTTAGCTATTTGGGTTTACTATTTTGCTAGTTTCTTAGCTTCCTAGCAACATTAGGTAAATGTAAATAAATTTTTTTCTTGCTTGAATTCTTTAAATCTGATCAATTGGCCAGCCTCGGCCCACTAGCTAGTGGCCCACCCTGACGTAGTGAGAGCTTCCCATCCCACCAGGTGATTCAACCCAAGTGAACTAAGAAGGGCGCGTTAAAAACTTACAGACATCACTTATAGAAAAAGAAGTTACAAGTTCTTAAAGCAGTTAATCAATGCAGGAAAAATGTTGAAGCAGCTGAATCTGAAGGAAAGAGAAACACTGCTTGTTTTTATCCCGTTGCTGTAAAGCAGAGAGGACACCCTTAACCGTTCAACCTCATTCTCACGACACGCTGAATATAAAGTGTTTACGACGTATTGCTTTCTGAAACACACTGCTCACACTGAAGAGGTAGAAATGAAAAAAAAAAAGCCAATAAAATAAATTTAAAAAATACATTTTGAAGCTGATTAGTTTTTACACTTCTGTTTGCTTTGTTCATTTTTGCTGAATGAAAAAAATTATAAAAAAAACAGGTAAAATTGGCTAAATGAGCAGTGACTGCTTTTAATCAGTGCCCCTCCTTTAATGAAATGCAATCCTGTACAGCGCCTTAAAATATTAATTTTGCCCTAATACCCACACTAGGCAGGTCTCGGCAGGCTTAATAAGCGGGAGATAGAATTGAGAAAAGTCAATAAGGAATTCAATTATGCTTACAGAGAAACTGCTGCGTTCGTTGTGTGTGTGTGTGTTTTTTTTAACACTCGGTTCACGAACGCTCGGGTGTAATCTCGTTGCGCTCAAGGACGCCGATCGCTCGGCTGCCTTTCTCGAGCTCGGGGTGTGTGTTGGGTGGTTTTTGCTCAGTGAACACACACACACAGACACAAACACTCAGTAAGCTCGGCGAGAGCAAACAATCGCCGGCTGATTGGCGTGTGTGAAGCTGAATGGTAAGTGTGTGTCCTCTGTAAGGGCTTTGTTTTTTCACCAACATGGAAAAAAAAAAATAAAATCTGTTTTAAGAAATAAATAAATAAATCCGATCCACATAATTACTGTGATCTGAACCTGATCAACCCATCAGGAGTTAATAATTTATAATTTTTAAAAAACACCCTGAAAGCCAGCTCCTGCTGCACGTGATCCGGAACGTAAAAGTAATTTGCGTGAGAAGACAATTTTGTTTGCGCCACATCATACGTGAAAGTGCGTCACAGACCTTTGTAAGGCGGACGCTAATTGATATACACCGACACTGGTACAGATTCAGGGCTTTATTCAGAGATCATAGACGCACTACTGTGATAGTTAGTTAATTATTGTGCATGAATCAATTTCTAACAATTAATAGTGAAAATTCAAAGAATCATAAAAAAAGGAAAAAGTGAAAAAGAGAAATGTGTGACGATTTCACAAACTCTGATTCGTATCTCATGTCTTCGTTAAGTTGTGTTGGAATGTGATATTAAAATAAAAAAATTAATTAAAAAAAATAAAAAAATAGATGAAATGCAAAATAAAAGCACGTGCTATATCAAGCCGCTGAGGAATGACCGTGGACACAGTATTGTTCAATTGAACCCAGTGATTCATGTGATAATTACAATTTGCAGTATTTAAGCAGCTATACATCTCACAGCAACTGTCTCCCTGTCTTTTTGTTCTTCTTCGTTTCTTTATTTATTTTTATTTAACGACAGGTGGCTTGCGTTTGAAAGCAGTGGTCTGGACGCTGGTGAAAAACATCATCTCGAACGCCTTAGGCTCGACTAGAAATCTGGAAATGGGCGGATAACGACACATGGACGAAGTTAATTAATTAAATTGAAAGCGAGAAAATAACCTCAAGTATAATAAGCCGACTCTGATCACTCGGAAGTTTCCCCGCAAAAAAACAACAACACTGACACCTCTTTTCATCTCAAGTCTCTGAATACGGCCCTGTGTTTGTACGCAGCTCTGAATTAAAACAAACAAAAAATATATAACTGTTTACAACACTTTAATATAAATTTAGCTTCGGAGAATAATGGCTGAACGTTCTTTTCTTTTTTTAAATTTTAAAGTCTGTACTAAATCCTGACATATTTCTAATTTCCAATCATGTTTATGCAGACCTGCAAATCTATTAGCTCCCCTTTACCCACAGCTGAGCAATACATACTGTATATAATTAGTATATGTGTATATAGTTATACACATAGAAATCACAACTCCATTTTAGCTACAACATACAATAGGTATATCTGTAAACATAACATTTAAACAGTTTTTATGTATTGCAATTTAGCGATATATCACAATAGCTTTCACTAAGAAATCAGTTCTCTAATTTGGTATAAAGGTGCACGGTGTATGCGTGTCGGTGGAAAGGCAGGCTGTGTGTGCATGAACACACGAGTATGAAACGTCTCTGTGTGTATGAACAGCAGGAGCAGCTCAGTGGGGAACGTGGAAAGAACATGCAGCGCATGCAAGAACCTCACAGTAACACACACTTACACAACACACGCATACACAGACATACAGTACAGATACACACAATAATAATGACGAGTGAAGGACTGGGAGAATGGGAGGATGTCCACTTGGGTGTTCACCGTCATTCATTTCTTTTTCTTATCAGGTGTAAGTAATACGTCTGGCACTCTCTGCACGAGGACTTGTCTCCAAGACCTATTTAAACGTACTCATGGAAGCTCCAGTTACACTGACTTAGACCTGCTAGACAATTACTGAGAATATTTACAGGAAACAGAGATTCATAACACCATATCTTTATATTTATCAAGAGTCCTATGTGTGATCTGAGATCCAGAAATATTACTCTCTTATATGTTTGCCTTTTAGAGAAATTTGAGAGTTTAAATGTGTTTATACGAGCGCTGGTGTTCAAATCGAATGAGGACTTTTGATTGTGCAGAATAACAGAACACAGTTCTGAGAGTAAAAACTCCCTTTATTTCTCTATATAATCTAATGCTACAGTAATGCACTTATCCCAGTGTTTCACTAGTGCTTGGACACCATCAAGGTAGAAAGTCTTCTCAGTACGCTGGAGCCACGACCTGAAACCCCGGCCTCCCAGGAACTCCTTTAATGACCCAATGTGGAAATGTCTTGGAGCGAGGTCAGGACTGCACGGAGGATGTGACAATTACTTTTTAATTTTTAAAAATAGCCCTGTTGTTGGATAAAGAAATAAACTCTCGCTTTGCTGATCATCTGTCTCTGTCTCGTCACCTGAGATAAAGATCAGTAACAGTGTGTAAACCCAAACACCAGCTTCATCATCATCATCTCTTCGCTTCACTCACATCGACGGAGAAATAATGCCTCAGTTCTGCTATGTCAGATTCTTATTACACAAGTCTATTTATTCTGCTATTCTGTCTATTAAACATCACAAATCTTTGCCTGAGGTGGTGTGCAGAGTGTGTAAGCCTTAGTTTGTTTGTTTTTTGATGATGAGACAGTACAGGAGAATCACAGACATTATGATAGCTGACATCTGCTTACAAACTGAATCGATAGAGATTAGATCTGTTTCAAATGAGAGTCTCCTAAAAAACTGAGCACTGTTTGGTTTTTTTTAAACGCTTTGCTATGCCTTCTTCAAGTTAAAGTGCTACAATAATGTAGCAAATAATATAATTGCAGAAAAAAATTATTTTGGACTTTTTCAGGTTTTTCGATTCGTTTTTCCAGAATTTATCTGTTTAAGATTAGAAATCTGTAACTGAAATTGAATGTTTTTAATGTGTGTGTGTGTGTGTCCGGGGTGTACCCTGCCTCAGGCCCTAAGTATACTTCCCCGCCTCAGGCCCCCACGACCCTGTACACAGGATTAAGCGGTATAGAAGATAAGACAAGGACGATTACTTCTTTGAACCTAAAATCTTTGTACATCCATGACCTCAGACAGAATGTAAATATAAATATGATGTAATGATTGGATTTCCATTAAATATACCTCCATTTAAGGAAAAAAAACTGCATTAAAAGACTAAGGATTTGCCTTCTTCGTGACCTTTGACCCCTACATCTTGATATTTTCTCACCTCAGGGTGATCCCGTGGGAATGAGACCTAATTTTCGAAGCAGGGAAGCTGTTATAATAATAATGCACAGATTTCTCATTCGAGTTAAATATTTAATCTGGTCAGTAGACGCAAGCTCGCTGAACAAGTCTCCATCCGGTATGTGGTTTTAACTTTCTCCTCCGCTTCCAGAGCTTCGATTCCCCACTTCCTGACATTATTAAAGGAGATATTTACCAGACCGGTGCTATTACTGAGCGATTTTCTGTGATAGTGAAAAGGAACAAACACGACTCCCGCAAAGGGCCGGAATTGAATCGGCGCCGCGTGTGGAGAACGGAGGCGTGTTTGCGCACCCTGCAGAGAATGATCCAGAAGAATCCCCGTGAGGACGGCGGTTTGATGTTGAAACAGCTGGTCTCTGGATGCACTTTGACTCGCTCGATATTTCTCTGGCTGCTGTTCTGCTATTGAGCCTCCCAGCTGCTGTAACTCGAGGCCCCCGGCTGGACTAGATAATGCCGCATTGCTCATATTAAAATGACCTTTTCCTCGTCGTGCTTGTGGAGACGGCTCGGGCTTCAATAAGCGTCTGTGTCTACGCATGTGTGTATGTGTGTGTGTGTGTGTGTGTTTGTGTGCCATTTATTTATAATGCATACAAAAAGAGGAAATTGTATGCATGGGACGGCCGGCTTTAATATCACCTCACAAAAGCACATGGACAGGAGCTAAGCTAGCTTAACTAAGCTGTAATTAACACTCGCCTTGAACAAAAAGTGCACAGATGAGGATTTTCTTTCTTTTTTTTTTTTTGTAATCCTTTGGGCTTTTTGAAAAACTGGATCAGCTATACTCAAAGCGTTGTCACATTTTCTACACTGAATAAAGGCACACACACACTAGAAGCAGAAATGTGCCTGACTCTCACTGGCGGAAATAATTATTCTGGATGTTCATGCAGATTTGGTGGAAAAGCGCTGTGTTTTAAATTAAGCATGTTTATATATGTAATGTATACGTTCTCTATATAATTACTATGCATACACTGGGGGGAAATACACTGGGGCTTGTTTGTTTTTAATCTAAAATTGCTCCGCGATTATTTTTAAAGCAATGTTTTTACAACAGCTGCCGCAGGATTATGGTTCATGATGCTCACAAAATTAAGTCTATTATCTAAGCTACAGTATAAAAATATGTCCAAAATGCAGTAAATTCGGTCAAAAGTCCATTTTAACTGTCTAAAATGCAGGACATAAAGTCAGGTTGGCCAAAGTACAGTTAAACTGTCGAAAATACTGTAATTTTAATCTGAAATATTTGTCCAAAAATAGACTGAATTTGAAGATATTCCAAAATTCTACCAAATTATTCAAAACCTAAAACGATGATGAATACCTCTGAGGATTTGGTCTAAATTGATTGGGATTCTTTTGACCCTGCAAAAATTGGGCATCAAATGGCATGTTTTGGTTTTCCACTTTCCATATATGGTCATTTTTCCTGTACATGGAAGGCTAGGCATAGTACCAGATGTGTGCCGCTTCTTAAGGAACCTCAGCTTGACCCCAGTGTACTTTGTAATTTTAGACTAGTTTCACATTTGCCATTTTTATCCAAAGTCTTAGAGAAAGTGGTTTTTCATCAGTTGCAACAGTTTTTGGATCATAATTATATTTACGATTAGTTTAACTAACAGCTCGATCTAACAGCTGCTTTCAACATTGTGGATCAAGAAATCTTCATTTTGTGGCTTAAAAATTTTGTAGGTCTACGAGGATCTATTTTAATTTGGTTTCAATCCTATCTTCTAAACAGAAGCTTTGTTGTGAGGCGAGGTGATGCACTCCCCTCTTATGTGGAGTACCCCAGGGCTCGGTTTTTGGACTTAATCTGTTCTCTTTGTATATTTTAAGTTTTATCATCAATAAATATAACTTGTCATTCCACTGTTATGTGGATGACATTCAGTTATACATTCCACTGAGTCTGGACTTCCCTAGTCCTCTACAACCATTGGTGGATTGTTTGTCAGAGGTTAACAGTTGGCTATCTCACAATTTTTTTTACTTTTTAATGAAAATAAATACACCTTTACTATGTTTGGTGGTCATAGTACTCTGGACCTCCTCCCCCAAAATTCGGTGGGTCTGTCAACTTATCCGAAATCTGAGGTCAGGAATCTTGGATTGATTTTTGATACTGATCTCTGTTTTGATAAACAGATCAATGACGTGTTCCGGGCTAGCTTCTTTCAACTCCGCTTATTAGCCAAGGTCAAATCCTTTCTTGGCCAGAGGGACATGGAGACATCAATTCATGCTTTTATAACCTCAAGACTGGACTTCTGTAATGCTTTGTATTTCGGCATCAGTCAGCCTGATGCTACTGATCGATTTTTAACAAACTCTTCAAAACTTTCACATATTACTCCTGTCCTTCAACCAGTGAGTTTTAGAGTCCAAATTAAAATGTTATTATTTGTTTTTAAGTTTCTCAATGGCATAGCTGTAGCATATTTAACTGAACTGGTACTGTATGTGTACACAGCCACAGTCGCCCACTTAGTTCGTTGAATTAGTTAATGCTGGAGCTACCCCGGTCAAAACGCAAGCACTGGGGGGATCAGGCATTCGCTGTGGCTGACCCCAAACTGTGGAATAATCTGCCTAATGAGCTCCGATCTGTTACAGATCTTTCCACTTATCTTTTCTCCTTGGCTTTTAACACAGATTAGCAAGGTTTTACTGGTTTTACTGTTGTCCGATTTTACTGTTTTTCTTCTGATTTTCTTATGTGCAATGATTTTTTTTAATGTTTCCTTTTATTGTTTGTTTTTATGTTTTCTGTTTACTTTGTGAAGCAGTTAAGTCAACCTTTTCTCCTCTGTTTCATCAAAAGATGTCATCGTTTTCATTGTTTTATTGGTGCTCATATTTTTGCACTGCTAAATCGTCAATCGAAAACCCAAGACTCCTTCCCTAGAGTTGTTTACAATGCTTATTCCCTAGACTTGTTCCCCAGATTTGCTCTCTTGACTCCTTTCCTAGACACCTTTCCTAAGCATGTTCCTTAGAATCCTTTCCTAGACTCTTTCACTAGACTCCTTCCCTAGACTTGCTCCCTGGACTCCTTTCCTAGACTTGCTCCCTGGACTCCTTCCCTAGACTTGCTCCCTGGACTCCTTCCCTAGACTTGCTCCCTGGACTCCTTCCCTAGACTTGTTCCCTGGACTACTTCCCCAGACACCTTTCCTAAGCTTTTCCTTAGAATCCTTTCCTAGACTCTTTCTCTTCCCCCTTAGACTTCTATGTACTTGTTGCCTAGACTTGCTCCAAAAACGTTCTCCCTAGACTCCTTACCTAAACTTGATCCCTAGACTCCTTTCCTAGACTCTTTTCTTATACTTGTTCCCTAGACTTGCACCCCAGATGTCTTCCATTGGCTTGTTCCCTAGACTCTTTCCCTAAACTCTTTTCTTAGTCATGTTTCATAAACCCTTTCCATAGACTCCTTGCTGGGTATCTTCCTAAGACCCTTTCCTTAGATTTGTTTCCAAATTAGTTTGGTGCTCTAGACTCCTTCCACATACTGTACTTACACTTCCTTACACTTTCTCAGATATGCACCCTAGATTCTTTCTACAGACTTGTTCCCTAGACCCATTTCTTGGGCTACTTCCCTAGGCTTGTTCCCAAAATTAATTTTCAACTCTATCTCTTCGTCAGACTACTTTCTCCAGTTCTCAATACATTGACTTTAATGTTTTCAATCAATCACAACCTGCAATATACACTGGCATTCCCACTTGTCTCCTCTCCGCTGTTAAAGGACGATCTAACTGTATTTCAGAAATGAATATCGGACACCAAGTGGACCTGATGAGCGAAAGCCAGGCGTCATGCACTGCCCCAGATTATTGTACTGGATTTGGTTACTTACTCACTGGACCCACATTATTTGGCACACCTGTAAGAGGAAACAAATGAGAGAAAGAGAATGTTAGCACTGAAAAATTAATAGTTTTCACATTTCACTTTATGTTTATTAATACAAGTGATAAACAGCTCCTTCTTATGGATTTGAGTCCGGTATTCAGCTTATCACCAGTTTGTTATCCTAATGTGTTCATCTGTTCTATGTTTCACAGTGATTTATATATTTCTACTCTATTGTTTCTCTGTCTCATTGGGAAGCCTCATGAATAGTTATCTTGCCCTAATGTCCCATGTTCCCTCTACATTGCTTCTTGCTGCACTTTCTGGTTCACCTGTTTTTTGTTTGTTTTTTTACACTTTTTTCAGTGCACAAGGACTAATATGAGCAATTTATTTTAGCTTATCCACCGACACAAATGGAACAATTACCAACAGTTCCATTAGACATAGCAATGCAAATATTCATAGATATAGCTTATGTAGAAAGATTTTTTATTTCGAATGTGATGTTAAAGAGAACTTACACAGATGTTCTCTTGGCAGCCATGACCAAAAGTTTTGAGAATTACATAAATATTAATTTTCTTAAATATTAATTAATTGAAAGTCTGCTGCTTCACTGTTTTTAGATGTTTTTGTCAGATGTTACTCTGGTTTAATTACAAGCATTTCATAAGTGTCAAAGGCTTTTATTGACAATTACAACACAAACATTTATGCAAAGTGTCAATATTTGCAGTGTTGATCCTTCTTTTTCAAAACCTCTGCAATTCGCCCTGGCATGCTGTCAATCAACTTCTGGGCCACACCCTGACTGATGGCGCAGCCCATTCTACCATAATCAATGTTCGCAGTTTGTCAGAATTTGTGGGGTTTTGTTTGTCCATCCACCTGTTAAGGATCGACCACAAGTTCTCAATGGGATTAAGGTCTGGGGAGTTTCCTGGCCATGGACCCAAAATTTCCATGTTTTGTTCCCCTGTTCAACCTGATTCAACTTGTTCAACCTTTTGATCACCTGTTTGACACCTGCATTCACCAGAAATTTCATCAAAAGCCTTGAAGGATCCTTGTGTGTGTATATAAAACAGAAAATGGGATGTTTAGGGACATACAATATGATGTGTTTGTGAAGTGGGCGGAGCTCAAAGCTTCCTTAGAAATGGGAGATGGGTATTTTTATTGCCATAGCAGAAAATGTGTCATAGATGTCATACACACACACACACACACACATGTACGTATGACAGACGCCATGTTCACTTTCTCTCACAGTCTGACACACACACACACACACACACACACACACACACACGGTTTCCTGTAGGAAAAATATGGGGTCACATCACATCAGGATTCACATCACAACTCTTGGGCTTTATCTGATGCCTGAATCGCTCGCTCCGAAACCCAAACACTGTTCCTCACCTGTCAGAGTCAATGAAAGGGAAAATGCCAGCAGTCAGAAACCACAGGCTCATGGATAATACAAGAAATGAGAATCACTGATAAATAAATCAACAAGAGTGGAAGAAACAAATGCAAATGTAAAAACAGGAAGAGAAAAACAAAGAAAAAAGGAAAAAGAGAGGAAGTCTATCTGATATTCCAGCATTGTCTTCTGCATGGAAAGACAGAGCAGGAACAAGTGAGTGAGGCAGCTGCGAGCATCGCACCCTTCATCCTGCGCTCTCTCTCTCTCTCTCTCTGAGCAAAGGAGAAATACGTAAGGCAGAAGCATGGAGAAGAAGGAGGAATAGAGAAAGGACTATGAATAAAGAATGAGGAGAAATAGTGAAGAAGCAATGAATAAAGGAGAATAAAGGTGGACAATGCGAATGGAAGACAAAAGAATTAAGGACATGGCAAAGGAGGAGACAAAGACAAAGGGAGAAAAGAGGATTTGATGGAGGTGTGATGATGTGAAGGAGGCCATGCACAGGAGAAAAAGAAGGATGAGTAGAAGGATAGGTGGAGCAAGGAAATGAGGAGAAAAATAAACTAGAAACACAAAAAAGACAAGATGGAAAAAAAACAAGAATGTGAAATGAATAGGGAGAACAAAACTGATCACAAAATTGATAAAAAAAAAAGAAAATTAGAAGCAAGAAAAAGAAGAAATCAAAGAGGAAGAGGGGAAGAGGAGGAACATGGAGAAGAAGATGACAAGAAAAACAAGATGGAGAAGAAAAAAGATGGATAAAACCAAAGAGAAACAAAGTAAGGTTTTATAAGGAAAGGACTGAAGAGGAGATGGAGAGATGGAGGATCAGAAGGAGGAGAAGCAGTAAAGGATAAATAAACACATGCAGAATAATCCAGGAGAAAAAAAAGAAAAGAAGAGAAGAAGTAGAAGATGTGAGAAAAAAAATAATGACAGAGAGGAGGATTTGGTGGAGAAACAAAAATACAGAAAGTACAGAGAAAAAGATGAAGGTGGAAAATAGGAACACAAGGAGAAAGAGAAATAAAAGTAAATAAATGAGAAAAAAGCAGAAGGTGATGGAAAACAAGGAAAAGATGAAGAAGAGAAGAAGCAAAGGAGAGAGAAGAGCAGGATAAAATGATTATATGAAGAGGAATTTAAGAAGATGTAAGGAGAGGGGGAGATGAAGTGAGAGGACACGGAGGAGGAAAAGGAGAAGATGAGAAACGATAAAAATATGAAGGAGGGGATGATCAAAAGGAAAAATAGGAGGAAGAACTAGAGGAATAAAATAAGTTCATGTGGACATTCAGGAGGAGATGAAGAAGAAAGAGAAGAAAAGATGAAGAGATAATAATTCAAAAAATCTGACAAAAGGTGAAGAGGAGAAATAAAAGGAAAAAAAGCAAATGAAAGTAAAAGAAAAAGAGTAAACATGTAGATAAAGGAGAAGAAGAAGTAAATGAAAAAAGAAAAAGAAAGACAAAGTGAGGGGAAAAGACGGATTGAAAAAGCAAAAGGAAAAGAAACAGAGAATAGAGAGAAGGATAAAGATGTAATAATTACTTCCTAATTATCAAAAGAATGAAGCAAAAAAAGAGGAAGAAACTTGGAAAAGAAGAACACAAAGTGAAAATAAGAGGGAAAGGTGGATAAACGAGGGACGAAAAAAGATGTGAAAAAAGTAAAGGAGGAGAAATAAGGTAAAGAAGAAGAAGAAAGCATAATAAGATAAAGGAAGATGTAAAGAAGGAGAAGAAATGAGTACCGATGGAAAAGGAACAAGATAAAGGAAGAGGAGAAGAGAGATGTGACGATGAATGAGAAAGACAGGACAGTACAGGGACAGGGGGACACGTAGAGGGAGGAGGAGGAGGAGGAGGAGGAGGAGGAGGTGAAGAGAAGGAGGCGGAGAAAAGACTGTGGGTGGTGAGTAGGCACGGTGGAGGAGAAGAAGAAACACACACACACACACACACACACACACACACATTTAACTACAGGCTTTTCCCTCTCAGTGTTTATCAAACCTAAGATCTCTTCAGCATGTTGTAATGTGTGTGTGTGTGTGTGAGCAAGCGTGTGTGTGTGTTCTCTTTTGTGCATGTGCGTGTGTGTGTGTGTGTGTGTGTTCTCTTTATCTAGAAACAGATGTCAGATATCGAGTGTCGCATCATTAGATTAATTTTCAATCAGCACCTGCTACATGTCACCGCTCGGCTCCACAGAGCTGATGTGATGCATCACCGTGTGTGTTTGTGTGTGTGGGTGTGTGTGTGTGT
>JAOVVA010000048.1:5755832-5768914 GCA_028565275.1 Leiocassis micropogon | reverse complement strand
ACACACACACACACACACACACACACACACAGTGACAAAGTAGTAGTTAACTACAGTTATAACAAAAGTCTATGGAACATCCTCACATTCCCAAAAGATAGTGAACCTAACCGTGTGTGTGTGTGTGTGTGTGTGTGTGTGTGTGTGTGTACTCACAGATATTAGCTGTGCCTTTAGGTATAGGCAGGTAGCTCCCGGGGCTCCAGGCTCGGCCCTGGTAGTTCCTCTTGCAGCGTCCGCAGTCGGGCCCCGTGGTGTTGTGCTCACACTCGCAGATCAGCTTCTCCTTATCAAACACACAGCTGTTTGCATGCAGGTTACACTTACACCTACAGAGAGACAGAGAGAGAGAAAGAGAGAGAGAGAGAGAGAAAATGAACAGAGTTTAAAGTCTGTTTTAAAAGTATGGACACCCTACTCAATAGACAAGATGGATTTGTACTGTGCCCAGGAACGATTGCTCCCCCTCTCCCCCACATTGTTTTTGTTCTCCGTACTCGGGTACACATTTGCGCATTTACACTCTCCGATACACCAGGTGGCAGTGTGCACCTACTTGGTTTGCACACCACCATTGAACACAAGAGAAGAATCGAACAAGGAAGTTAACTTTTGTGCTATGCCTATTATTAATAACGTTCTGGAAAAAAAATGTCAAGAGTGACGTTCTCGAGTGCCTTCCTGTTGTAGAGGATGAGACTGTTATGCACGCATAGAGGTGCTTCTGTTCTCGGGTACGATCTGCTTCCGTATCTGATTGATTCCGTGCCGGAGTATGCTGAGTACCATGCCGTACGCTCGGGACCACCTCGTCAAGCGGACCTCGGGCGTGGTTCTTCAGCATGGAACGCTTGTGTTCTCACTGATCACAATGAACCAGACTTTGACGTCAAGTGTTCTCTGAAACGATCCCGGGGCTCTGATGTGAAAACGTTCTTAGTTGTCTTGAATCACTTCCTGTTTGTCAGGGTTAAAGATATAAGAGGGAAAACATTTCAGACATTTTATCTGGCAAGTTCTGATGAGGAATAATGTGTATTAGTTTTTGAAGGGTGAGTTTTTACATCAGGGAGTTTAAATCATTTCCTGAGTAGGCAAAAATCTAAAATACTATATTAGGAATTTCATTGTACAATAGGTCATTTAAATTCTTTGTTGTTGTTGTTGTTGTTGAAAATGTCCAACACTCTTTCTGACTCTGTCTTCATCCATTTCTAACCAGACTGTCTAATAAATCCATCAAACTGAAGTTAAATATATACGAGTCAAAAGTTATTCCAAAGTTATTTCCATTTCCTGTCACGGAAAGCGAGGACGCAGTCGGCGCATCTTTCACGAGACGAGAGCATCGGTATGAGATTGTTGGAAAGGGGCGTGGCTTAGAGGTAATATCACGGTTTAAAGCATCTACACAACTGTCAATCATTCTGTATTGGCCGATTTTGTCTTTTTTTTATTTGTTTTTTTTTTATCGGAGGAACCAAAACAAATACAGCACTTTTCTGGTGTGTTTTCTACTGAACTCTCATAACAGAGAGTTCAGAAGTTTTTTACTTGCGTGGAGACGAGTTTCCAATGCACTTCCATGGTTTTTAAGTTTAGAAACTGTTCATTCCCGATCTTTCCATCATCCGACTTTAAACACATCCTGGCGTGTGAGGGACGAGCTGGGCATTGATTCTGATCTCCTGCGTTTTTCAGCTCGCAGGCACAAATACGCAGAAGCGAAACCCGATGCGAGCGCGAGCAGCGATTTCTCTCTGGGTCGTTGATGGCTCGCTGAGGCCTGTGGGGATTTTAAACCAGCGCACAAAGCATTTATCTCCTATCAGCCTTCCCAAACCACCCCGCGATAAACCCCCGGCTCGCTCTCCATGTAAAAACGCCAGCATTGATTTTCCAGCTGAGGAGGTGAAGAGGCCTCGGTACACATTTCACATTTATCGGGTTACAAACGACGCCGTCTTGATATGATTAATAACATTAAAGGGTTTTTCAAAAATATCAGTACGGCACTATAAAGTGGTAGAAATTCAGAACACCGTCCCTCCCCTCGTCTGCCGTAGCGTGATTCATCGCCGGACTTCAAACGTTTAATGTGATTGCCAGATCAGGGCTCACTCTGTTTTGATTTAAACGGATTTCTCACACTCAAGGTCACGCACGCTACAATTAGGAGTGAATGCATGAAAGGGGAAAAGATGAGGTGAGAATTCACAGACTGGATTTCAAAGTCACAGTAAATTCCGTCTCTTTAAAAGGAAATATAACGAGAAACCTCAAACTGCTCAGGAAATCATTTCACCTTTTGGTTTCTTTATATAAAAAAAAAGAAAGAAAAAAAAGAACGTTAATCCGCACTTCGACAGTTGTTATCTATGGCCTTTTTTGAACTGGAATTTTCATTATGGCAGCAATGTGTACTAGTGTTATGTTTCCTCGAACGATGTCAGCAGTCGCACCATCATTGGCGCTGACGTCAGAAGAGAGGCGTATGTTCTTCATGTTGAAGTGTGTGTACATTTTTCGGCCCCTTATTCTAACTCCATGGTCATTCCTGATGTTTATTTCTTTCTACGCTGTAAAACAATACTAAAGTCGTTGATCCAAACCACACAATAATCTCCTTTGAACAGTTGATATTGAGATGTATATCTGCTACTTCTGCTCTGTAAAGCTTCATAACGGCTCTAATCTGAGGTGCTGGTTGTTAATTGGTGATTTCTGGGGCTGGTGACTCTAAATGAACGTCTTCTCTGCAGCAGAGGTACTGTACGTTTGGTCTCACTCTCCTGGATACGTCTTCATGAGAGACATGGGTCTTGATCAGCTGTTACATGCAGAATATATATGCAGAATATTTGCTGTTACATTTGTTACTTTATTTCAGGTACATGGTTATATTTTGGTTTTATCTTGTTTCAATATGTGCATGATTTCTAATTATACCTTTTTATGCAAGAGTTCTCATTCTATACCACTTTATCCTCTGTACAGGGTCATGGGGAGATGGAACCTATCACAGGAGACTTAGGGGATGTGGGGTATGCCAATCCATCCCAAGACACACACATATACACACACACATTCACATGCTTATTCACAAACTACAGGCACTTTGGGAACACCAATTAGCCTAACCTCCATGTCTGTGGGACTGCAGGACTGTGGGAGGAAACCAGAGTCCCTGGAGGAAAAACATGCAAACTGGGAATCGAACCTGGAACCTGGAGGTGCAAGGCGACAGTGTGAACCACTACGCCACCATGCTGCCCATTGTGGAACAATATGGATTAATATGGAACTTTATAGAACCCTTGAACTACGGTTCCTGTCACATGACCTTTAGGTTTCTGCAATGACCTAAATATTACCTAATTAAATTCCAATCTACTGTATATCATACTAATGGTAATGGGGTCTGCTTGGACTCCAAGTGGTAAAGATTTTGAAAGAAGGGTTAATAACTGGAACTTAATACACTTTTCTTTATATTAAACACCTCCTGGCCCAAAAAAAGTCATAATTTTATTATTAAAACACACGATTAAAAGACTGGACCATCAACATCACAGAATAAATGTGAGTATGAGATCATCATCAAATGTGATCAAAGTGGACAGCAGAAACCAGAGCTATGTTTTATATTGCAAGTAAGTGTGTTACACACACACACGCATACACACACGTACTGTACACAATGTGATAAGAATTCAGCAGTGTGTCCATAAGAAAGCCACTTGTTACCAGACATAAACTTGTCGGGATTGAAGTAGATTGCAGGGAAACGTATTACAGAACTGAAAAGGTACTCGAGGTCGGAGCCAAGCGCAGGGACATTTCCATCTGCAGTGTCTGAAGAGTAAGAAAAGAGAGGGTTCCTACTCCAGGACATGTTCTACACACAAACACACAATGTGGAGAGAGACAGTAGTGAACACTAAATAAGACAGAGACAGAGCTGTACTTCTATATATAACAACATTCACACAGAATCCTTCACCGAAATGAACCAATACATCCCCACCTTTATCTGCCTCTCAGGCCCAGACAAACTGACCCACCTACACACACATACACACACACACACACACCAGCTCCTATTTGGACTCCCATCATCGCACCATGTAACCGTAACAACCTTGAGGATCTGGCAGCAGGTGAGGGACGGCGTGTGACAACAGCATCATCTAATATACAGTATAAACTCACTGCATGCATGTCAATAATAACTTATAATAATAATAATAATAATCAATCATCATCATCATCATCATCATCACCATTATTATTATTACAACAACAATAAGAAGAACTGGATATTCTTTGAAAGAAAGAAAAAGTGAGAAACAGACAGAAAGGAAAAGACAGACAGGCATAAAGGTACATACTGTAAAGAAAGCAACTAAAGTGAGAGACAGACAAACATAGAGAGAGAGAGAGAGAGAGAGAGAGAGGGGCAGACAGACAGATGGACAGACAGATAGATGAAACTGAGAAAGGAAAGGACAGAAAGCATAAAGGTACATACAAAAAAATAACAAGTGTGGAAGACAGATAGAGACAGAGAGGGGGGACAGATAGACAAACAAACAGACAGAAAGAAAAAGACAGACAGTCATAAAGATACATACATTAAAAAAAAACAATGAGTGTGACAGACAAAGAGAGAGAGAGAGACAGATAGATAGACAGAGAAAGGAAAAGACAGACAGCCATGAAGGTACATATATCTGAAAGCAACCAAAGTGAGAGACAGACAAGGATAGAGAGGGAGGGACAGACAGACAGACAGACAAAAAAAAGACAGAAAGCATAAAGGTACATACATAAAAATGCAAATAGTGTAACAGACAGACAAAGATAGAGAGAGAGAGAGAGAGAGAGAGATAGACAGACAGACAGATAGACGGAGACATCTGGCTATGTTGATTGGTTAATGTCTAGCTTCCGGCTCTAAGACGCTTAGCTTGATCTCGGCAATTAAACAAAACGTGAGATTCATCAGGAATGCACGGCAGTAATTAAAACCCATTACACAGAGAGATAGATGGATAAAGAGAGAAACGGACAGAGAGACAGACAGAGAGACAGATATATGCATGTGCAGGTATGCCCAACTCCTCGGGAGTTAAAGACGTATAGTCAGACAGACATACAGACAGAAAGACACCGGTGTACGTGTGGTGCATAAACGGCAGAGCATTATTCTCCACACTGCCTCATTTACATCTCATTATCCACAGGGTCTTGTCCTCTTCACTGCCTGTGCTGCACCTCATGCACACGCACACACACACACACACACACACTCACACACACACACACACACACACACACTCACACACACACACACACACACACACACACACACACACACACCACTTCCTGTTTGAACAGACGCCCGTCGCACCATGTAACCGTAACAACCTTGAGGAATTTCCGTAAACACACACACACACACACTCTGCGAGTGGCAAGTTACCAAATCACGCAAAATGTTTTGGGAAACCTCACACACGTACTTTACAATTACACAAAGCAATTAAATATCAGTTACAGCGCGACCACAGGGCCGAGTAAACACTCCCGCCCTCGTGCCTGTAGCCTGCTGGGTTATTGTTGCCCTTATATGGTCATCACTTCCTGTCGGTCTCGACGCTCGCTCTGTTGATTTGTTTCCAGCCCTCTGTGGCTTTGACCTGTGTACCGATCTGACAAGGGTAACCCTGTTTGTCTGTTTTCTGAGCTGACATACTGACACACACGCGCACACAGACACACACACACACACACACACACACACACTGTTCTCAATGAGAGGGAGAAAACTATTTATGCAATATTTGTATGTTTAACACTTGCACTATGGCATATAAGAAAAGATGGATGGAGCAATATATATATATATATATATCTGTATGTCTTACCAAAAGTATTTGCTCACCTGTCGTCACATGCATATGAACTTGAGTAACATCCAGTACGGTTTAAAATGATGTTGGCCCCGCCCCCTTTCCAGCTAAAACAGCTTCAACTCTTCTGGGAAGTCTTTCCACAAGATTTAGGAGTGTGTTTTTAATGGGAGTTTTTGCCCATTCTTCCAGAAGTGCATTTGTGAGGTCACACACTGATGTTGGACGGGAAGGCCTGTCCCGTCATCATAATTCCTCCCCCTCCACCAAACTACACATGGCGCAATGCAGTCAGACAAGTACCGTTCTCCCGGCGACCGCCAAACCCAGACAAGGCCGTCGGACTACCAGACAGAGAAGCGTGATTCATCACTCCTGAGAACACGTCTCCGCTCTTCTAGAGTCCAGTGGAGGCGTGCTTTACACTAGTGATGTGTCGTTCATGAACGATTCGTTCTTTTTGAACACGTCTTTAACGTTCATTTTTGTACTGGGCGCGCATGTGCAAAGCATCGCAAAACCTCAGCTGGTTCTGTACAGGAAACAGAAACGAGCAGTTCATCTCATGAGTCTTCTAGTCCGGATCGTTCGTTCTTTTGTCACGTGACTCCCATAGACGCTATGCATTATAACTTTGTTATAATACAACTAACAATTAACTGTAGAATATTTAGTAGCGAGGAAATTTTAATGACTCAACTTATTGCACAGGTGGCATCCTACAGTATCACAGTGCCACGCTAGAGCTGCAGAGAGCGATGCATTCTTTCTGCCCATTTATTACTAATTACTGTGGGAGGAAACCGGAGTACATGGGGGAAAGCCCCCAAGCACGGGGAGAACATGCAAACTCCATGCACACAGACCCTGAGGTGGGAATCAAACCCTCGTCCCTGGGGGTCCAAGGCCACAGAGATAACCACTACACCACCATGCCGCCTCAAATATGGTGTAGACAGATTATTTTAGAAGGACAGAAGGAACCTGGTCTTAACTAGTATTAATAGAAACTAATGGGACCTGAGTGATTATTTTTTTACAGAAGAATTAAAAATTACAACAGTTCATTTATTCAAGAACGACAGACGATCATCCTGAACTTTACACGACTGCAGTCAGAGATTTGTGGTTTGTGAAAGTGGAGCTTCAAGTCAATGTTCCTAGTAAAAACTTGGATAATGATGATCGGATTTGCTGTTCTCAGTGTGTGTGTGTGTGTGTGTGTGTGTGTGTGTGTGTGTGTGTGTGTTATCGATAAAGCAATCCTCACATTACAGATAAACGCCCATAATGGAAAGAGATTTAGGGCTTTATTTCTAGCTAAACAGCATATCATTGCCGGAATGAAAAGAAAATAGATCTGACGTGATGGCGGGAGACACAACCCAGGCGCTACACAGGCTTATTCACACTCAGACAGTACGCTTCGAGCTCGCCTTTTTCTCCGAGCGTCTTTTACAGATGCGCATTTCGTTTGTCTCTCGTTTCAATCAGACTCACAGCCTTGGGCGGCACTGAAAATCCCCTTTAGAGAACGCAGGATGAATTTGCAGAAATTACCCACAAGGCCATGTGCTCCGGTCACTCAGACACTTCAAACGTGAGACAACGGACAAAGTTTTAAATCCTCCCCGAAAAAAACCCCAGGAGAGCTACTGGATGTGTGGACAGAGACGCTGTGCTCGGAGACCGAGATCTCCTTTGCCATGGCCTTGAGCGAGCATGTGTGTGTGTGTGTGTGTGTGTGAGGGTGCCTTTGCTGATAGACTAATTCAGGAATGGTCTTACAGAATACTCACTGATCATTAAAGAGATCTGCTGAAGAATGGACAGTTTCATTGTCTGTTTAGGTTTGGAAGAAAAACTTCAGATTTTATTTTTTTGTATAAGAGAGACCCAAGTGAAAAAAAAAAAAGTACGCTAAGTATATTAAATCCTAGAGTGCCAAAGCATACTAAAGTGTACTTGCTCCAGACTAATGACTAGTACACTTAAAGTTTGCTATTATGGAATAACTTATTCTGCACTAAGTGCATTTAAGTTGTAATTAAATTGTACAAAAGCACAATTTTAAGTGTATTAAGTAAACTTTTGTGTGCTAAAGTGGAACAACTTTAAGTATACTTAGTACTGTACACTTAAAGTATATGGCTGTGTGTGTACTAACGTACATACCTGACGGTAATTAATGAAATTTAAGTCTATATTTAATGTATTATAAGTACATTACAAATACACCAGTAATATACCATGAGTATATTCTTATTACAGCAGTAGCATGGTGTTATACGTCTCACAAACACACAAACAAGAATATAAACTGTTGTCTGAACTGAGACAGACATTAGTATTAGAATATACAGGTACAGTATTAGTTTAAACCTGGTGTGTTGATTCTAGCATAGTTTAAATAGGTGTGCTTTGGAAATTACACTGATCTTTTACTTAAAGTAAATTTTCCTATAATATATTTTTGCAAAGTGTACAATAATACAGTTACTTTGAAATATGTTTAAAGTTTAATTCCAAAAATTGGTAAAAGCATGATATTAGTTACTTTTCATATACAGTATTAACGGATGGTACAACTTTTTATTAGTATATTTGCAATGTACTATCAAAGATTTGAATACTGTATATTTGTGATACACTAAAAGGAGTTTTTTTTTCCCTTGGGGAGAGAGAAAGAGAGAGAACGTTTATAAAGAGAAGTGTTCATGGAGGAAAACCAGGTAATAAAGTTGAGGTGAAGAAAATCAACACAAGAAGAAAATTCTCAGTAGCAGTGAAGCAGCTTTGTCTCTTCAAAGTAGCATTGTTTTAATGCATTAGGTCTCTCTCTCTGTGTCTGACTGATTGTCTCCCCGTCTGTCTCGTTGTCTGTTCTTTTATCTATGTTAATTTTTCCTCCTGTATTTTCCTGCAGGTGTTGTATAGTGTACAGTATAGTAACAGTTTATCTCATTCAGCTTATCCTTCTTAACCTCTCTCTCTCTCATTCTCTCTCTAAGCTCATCTCTCTTTCAGCTGGTCTCACACAACGTCTCTCTCTTTCTCTCTCAGTTTAACATCTTTCTCTTTCAGAAAGATTTTAATCTAATCGTTCAGTTCATTTATATTTTATCTCCCTAAACTAATCTTTCTTGACTTATCTCTCTTTCAGCTCATTTCTCTTTCTCTCTCGGTTTGGATCTTTCTCATCTCTGTCACCTCATCTCTCAGTCTCTTTCTAAGCTTATCTCACATTAGCTTTTTTTTTTTTTTAATTTAGATTGTCTCTCTCTGTCTGTCTCTCTCAACTTACCTTTCTGTAAGCATATCTCTCAGCTTGTCTCTTTTCTCCTCTCTTAATCACTCAGCTCATCTCATCTCTCTTTTAGCTCATTTGTCTCTCAGCTCATCTCTCTCAGCCTGTATTTCTCACCTAATCACATTATCAGCTTTTCCCATTTAGCCTCAATTTCTCTTTTAGTTTATTTTCCTTAGCTTGTCTCTCTCTGCCTGTCTCTCTCATCTTTCCACTCTATAAGCAAAACTCTCATAAATCTTTTTCACAGCTTGTCTCTCATTTACAAATCATTTATCTTTTATACGGTGACTCTTAGCTTATCTCTCTTTCAGATCATTTCTCTCAGTCTCTCTCTCTCTCTCTCTCTCTCTAATCCATGTCTCAGTGATGTCTCTCTCTCAGCTCTTTTTAGCATCTCTCTCGGTCTGCATGTATCCCAGCTCGTCTCACTTCGTTTATTTATTTGTTAGCTTATCTCTATCTCAGTTTTTTTATTTAACTTGAGATTGAGTAGTGCTGAGACCAACACACACACACACACACACACAATGGTGTAGAGACAGAGAGCGGCCCGGGCCTCGCCGCACACTAAAACACTCAGGCAATTAAATGGAATGAAAGCACGCAGGTGTTATTGGAGCGCAGAAGACTGGCTGAGTGAGTAAATGTTTTGCTCGAGTCAGCATATAAAAAAAATCCTCATCTAGCAAATGAGCGGAAGGTAATGGAGGAGAAAAACACACACACATACACACACACACACACAATATCTGCGGATAACAAAACACAGCGGCAAATTAAAGTAGAACCACGACTCTAGTGAGGGTTAACAGGGCCGTGTGTGTGTGTGTGTGTGTGTGTGTGTGTGTGTTCTTCAGCCATTTACAACAAAGTAAACAGCACCATAAAGAAGATTTCACTTAAAACACTAAGCTGACAGTTTATTAGGTACCCCAGTCCTGTGTATTTTATACTATACTATATTTTGTACTATAACACCTGTGTTGTTAAGCAGAACTCTACGAGTACAATTTATTCTTATATACTGTACGTTGTATATATAATCCAGGACTATAAATAGTTGCATATACTGTTTATATATCCAGGATATATAAACAGTATATATATATACCGTATATATATGCAACTATTTGCACTTCTTGTAGATGCTACACTGCATCTTAAGATTCTATCTATCTATCTATCTATCTATCTATCTATCTATCTATCTATCTATCTATCTATCTATCTATCAAGGGTAAAGTGTAGGATTAGGGTTCTGGGTTTTAGGATGCTTGTGTCATCAAGCTTCTTTGAGACAGACTCCTAACCTTAGTTTAGTACATTGGTTTGGATCAGAATAATGCTCTACACACATGAAGTTTGTGTAAAATTGCTACATAAATGAAACTGATTTGAACCAAATTGAACTGAAAAAGGAATAAAATTTGAAATAAGACTTGAGTCGGTCGATCGGCAAACAGCGTTAGCAAGGTCAGACAAAACTTAGTAGGTAGAGTTCACACACAGTAAGACAACTGACATGAAGAGTGCTTGGTATAGTCTGGAGTGTATTCCTTGATACGTCACAATGCTCTCCTAATTTGGAATTCTACTTCTACTCTGTGTTGACTGAGATCGGGGTGCTTCTCATTAAAGCTCAGGTTATTCGGAGCATTCGCACTGGGAATTCTGCCATGTTAGTCTGCAGTGTCCCAGATGTTGTCAGTGCTGGTGGCCTGAAGCTGCGTTGTGCCGTCTGCCTGTTCACTGATCCCTGCATGTGACGTCTGCCATAAATAACCTGAACACAGAGGTTTAATGAGGAGTCGATTGACTGATTCTTGGGGATGAGAAACTGGGTGTTGTACCTAGTCCCTCACCGAGTGTTTCTCCAAGTGCAGTGGAGAAGGATTGGAGTCCTCCAATAGGTGGATCACTGCACCAATCAACAACAACTGATTGACCAGTAGAAAAGCAAGCACATTAAAGACTGATATCCTATTGCTTTGATTGTTGGGATGTATGTTACTTTTTCCACCCTTTCCTGGTCTGAGAACAGGTACAATTATATAGTGCACACCTATATTCCATACATGGGTATTTTTAAATGTCTAGTGCCTCGGTCCTGGGGAACCCGCTGCCCTGCACATTGTAGGGTTTTCTCAGCTTCCAATCCACCTGATCTAGCTAATCCAGAAATTAAGAGCCTGGCCCAATTTGAATTGGGTGTGGAAGATCAGGAAAAACACTAAAATGTTCAGAATCTGGAAAGTCCAGGACCATGATTAAGAACAACTGGTTTAGACACACTAGGATAGGGGACAGGCGCCAGGCCTTGTGTTTCTCATTAGCTCAATCGAGTGTATTTAGCTAGATTGGTTTGATGTTTTGGCACTCAGCTACTAGCTACTTTAAATACCGCCTAGTTTAGTCTATTATTGTCATGTTTATTCTGTTGGCACCATCCGTGTTCTCTCTCCTAGGTCAGACTAGTTTCCCTCTTGCCCTGGTTTCCCTGTTGTCCTGTTCTGTACCAGAACAAGGGCAAGCGAAGGACTTGTGTGAACTTCTTGCATACTTGCATAAAGTATCTAGCTATCTAACGATTCCCGTTCCCTAAGGGTCTGAACATAAATCTGTGGTTAAAGGAGAATTATAAATACATGTTGGTGAGACTCACTGAGAAATGTGACTACTTTTCATAAACTACTGTAAATTCAGCATAGGCTTTAAGGTTGAAGTTACGGTTAGGGGTTGGGTGTTAGGGCTTAGGGGTTAAGGGTTAGGGATTAGAAACTGGGGTTAAAGGTTAGTGGTTAGCCGCTATGGTTAGCGGTTAGGGAGTTAGTGCTTGGTGTCAGGGGTTAGGGATTAGGGGTTATTGGTAAGAGGCTAGTGTTTGGAGTTTAGTGGTTATGCTTAGTAATTAGAGATTAATGGTTAGAGTTTGGGGTTAGTGGTTAGTGATTAGGGGGTTAATGGTTAGGGATCAGTGGGTGGGGGTTAGTGATTAGGGGTGAGTGTTTTTGGGATCAGAGAGTAGTGGTTAGTGATTAGGAAAAAGGGGTTAGTGGTTAGAGGAGTTAGTGGTAGGGGGTATGGGTTAAGGAGTTAGTGGTTGAGGGGATAATAATTAGGGGTTAGTGGTAAGGGGTTATGGGTTGAAGGGTTAGTGATTAGTGGTTGGGTGTTCAGTGGTTCTGGTTAGAAGTTAGGGGTTGGGGGTTAAGTGGTTAGTGATTAGGGATCATTAGTTAGGGGTGAGTGTTTAGGAATAGTTTTTAGGGGTTTGTAGTTAAAGGTCAGAGGTTAGAAGATGGGGTTGCAGTTGTTGCTGGTGATGATTGTAGTAGTGGTGCTGTGTGTGTGTGTGTGTGTGTGTGTGTGTGTGTGTGTGTGTGTTTGCGTGGGTGTTTGTGTGTGTGGCTGTTTATTGCTTTAAGACAGATCAAATACCCACAGAGGGGAGGACAGAGGTAAATGTAATAATAGAATAAATGAGACAGACATACAAAGACTGGGACTGGAATACAGGGAGAAAGATAAAGTAATTTACAACAGAGGGACAGGAAAAGAGAGACAGACAGACAGAGTGAGAGAGAGAGAGAGAGAGAGAGAGACAGACAGACAGAAAAATAAGGAAAAATATAAGACAGATAAAGAGACAGCCATAGATATAGACAGAGAGACAGAGACAGAAAGACAGACAGAGTTGAGGAATTAGTGAGGGGGAGGAACAGGGAGAGAAGCACCACTGGAGCAGAACACGTCATATCTGTGTAGGCCAGCTGTCAGATCACTCTGTGTGTGTGTGTGTGTGTGTGTGTGTGTGCGTGTGCGTGTGTGTGTGCGTGTGTGTGTGTGTGTGTGTGTGC
>JAOVVA010000048.1:5739778-5755732 GCA_028565275.1 Leiocassis micropogon | reverse complement strand
AAAACCGTTAAGTGTGACAAACATGCAAAAGAATAAGAAATCAGGAAGGGGGCAAATAGTTTTTCACACCACTGTATATATTAACTGATGGTACAACTTTTTATTAGTATATTTGCAATGTACTATCACTGATTTGAAAATATTTGTAACACACTAAAGTGTATTTTTTTCATTAGGGTAACGCTAGCTTAATAAATAAATCAGAAAAAAAGAGCAGTAATCTTGCTGGAAGTTGTAAGAATTTTATCTACATTTGACAATTTATAATAAGACATGATGATTAAAAGCTGCCGGTAATGTTGAGTAAGTGTGATGATCGGTAGAATAATTAATTAATTAATTGTTGAAGTTGCTACAGCTACATTTTTAAAAAGCAATCCCCAAAAAATGTGTAAGAATGCACTTTGAGTTCTGTCCTGTAACCAAACACAGTATATTTCACCAAAAGTGATGTTGAAATGTCTTTCATGTGATGAGATTAAACGTAGCATAGCCCCCAAGACGTCGGGACAGATTAGTTTGTGTGTATGCGTGTGGCGTAAAGATTTGCTCTGCGAGACCCTGCGAGACCTCCTCCTCTAATCAGCAGGTGCTTTTCTAACCAATCAATGAGTTAATCAATCACTCACTCGTCAGCGGCATCATCGGCGCTGTTCCACCGCGGCCTTCTGGGAATTCTGAAATGCATGAGTCTGTGAGTGATGCGGGGTCTCGTGGGACGTTCGCTAGCGCTGTCCCACTGCTCGCTGTGTTTCAGAAACACAATTACACGCTCCCTAGTGCTGCTGTTCAGGTTGTAAACGTTCGCCTGGAGACGCGCGTGTGTGTGTGTGTGTGTTTTATGCATTCGAGTTTATTTATCTAGCACACATTTTTATTCAAAGAGACTTACAAAATAGGTAGATTAGATTAGGGGTGGGGAATATGGCAAAAACCTCTTAGAAATAACTGAAGACATTTTCCCAGTACAAAGCTACAGGCCTTATGTCTCTCGAGGAACCAACATAAAGTAACACTTAAAGTACTGCAACAAATGTTGTTTTATACCAATACTGTTCAATTATGACCTCAAAACTATTAGAACTACTCATTATAGTCATCCTCGATATTTGCCTTGTAATTTGTGTCATCACAATGAATGAAAACAGGATTTTTGTCTCTTGTGTCATCCTTATGCTACTGCAAACGGCAAAATAAATAATTTACCAAAATCACAAATCCATTAAAGTAATTTTCTTCATGTCATATTTTCAGGCCTTAAGGTTGAAAGTAGGTGTTACCAAAAAAACTGCAGTTTTGCCCTCAGTCTCAACACAAGGAACAAAAAGATCTGGCACAGACCTAGAATAGACTTTGTCATGCACGTAAGCCAATTCTGAATACTCAGAACTTTACCTCTCTAACTACTAATCACTTGTCACACAAAACACTCAGCATGTTTTTTTGCTTGTTTTTGTTAATTGAGAAAACACAGAGATGTACCTCAGGGTCAGATTTATTCCAGGGACCTTGGATGTGCCGTGGTGGGGCAACTGTTCCTACTGCAGCACCACATTGGAAAAACATAACCTGCTTCACCAGCTTGCCCTATGTACCGTAGGGCTTGATTTTTCTGGCTTTAGGGGCGAGTCATAAATCCGGCAACACCAGATTATAAAATCAAGTTATGTACCCGTGTAAAGCTTGCCGTGTCTGAACACGGCCCTAAAACCTGTACGAAGAGCGAGTCCAGAAGCTGAGCTCTGCATTACCCAGTGCACTTTAATGAATTTTCCAAACTGGAGCATTGCAGTCTAATTGCCCTTTTAAGTGCTAAACTGTTAAGTGGTCCATAGAGGAGCAAGTGATATGGGTCTCGTACCATTAATCTACACAGATCTTCCCCGACTTTCCTCCTAAACATTTGCCAGCCGAGGCCCAGCTCCACACTGCCCTTGCGTGACCATTAATCCCAAACAAGTCGATCTGGAATGATGTAATAGCTGAAGCTGGGGAGAAATACCCAGACTCCTCTTTCTCTATCATTATGGTCTTCAGTGTCATTGCTGTTTTTTTTTTTTTGTTGTTGTTTGTTTGGTGAAATTTGAGCGAGATGTCGAAATGTATTCTGTGTTTGCTTTTCTGACGTCTTGTTCGAGCGCACCCTGTCAAATCTGTCAAAATTGCTATCAAATAAAATCCACAGCAACCACAAGAATATGTCAGGAAACTATTAACACAATTATAACGCAGAGCTCTTGAAGGTCCAATCCCGTATAAATAACTTGGATGATAGTTAGAGCATGATCCCAAAAATGATTAACTTCAACACTGCCCCGAGCACAGTGTACTAAGGAGCAGCTTATCATCCATGTCATTCATGACAAAATCTCTCACTAAATAACATCAGATTCACATTTATACCTTGAATAATTTAGGGATGTGTTTTTACGGTGTCTGGATATGGTGTCTTGGTGGTATGTGTTTGCCAGACTGCTTTTGTGTTTTGAAGTTGTCCTTTAGTAATAAAGGACTCCGGGCATGGATCCTCCCAGTCTCATGTTGCCTCATCTTTTTGACAGGGAAGTGTCAGCCAGAATCTACATATAATAAGAAAGTAATCTTCTTCATTTACCAGGCCAGGTGTCAAAACAGTGAATTTCACACATCCAGGCGGTGGGACCACATGGTGTCAGATTCAGCAGGGTGCAAACTCCTTGAGGCATCAAATGCTTATAATTAGTGTTTTATGAGAGAGATGATATTTTGCTGTTCGCATAGATACTGGTGCATTCTGTCTGGTAGTGGCGCTAGTGAGGTGTGTACCTGCACTGATTTCTTAGCAGCATGCCAATTCATGTAAAGGATGAGACAGGTAACATGGAGTCACATCTAATAATAAGCAGCGCAGCACGGTGGAGTAACAGTTATCTCTGTTGCCTCACACCTCAGGGGGGGAGCGCATGATGGGTTTCCTCTAGGCTCTCCGGTTTCCTCCCAGTCTAAACGCATGCTGACTGGTGTTTCATATTTGCACATTGTACATGTGATTGTGCCCTGTGAGGGGTCAGCACCCCACCTATGTCCCCAAATTACCTAGGATAGCCTCCTGAACCATTGTGACCCTACATAATATGAGCGCTATGGAAAATTGACGGCTGAATTTAGCAATACAGTAAGTCCCCTACATTCGAGTAACGAACTTTCGAAGATATGATATGCATTAGATATAAGTTAGATCACATGTCTGGCGTACATTGTCACATGCGCCCAGCGTGCATCCCAGGATGTCTCGAAGCGAGCATAAAAGCAGCGGTGATGAAGCTGGTACTGCTAAGAAGCGCCAAGGAATAACGATGGAGTAAAAATAATTGAGAGATTGGAGCGAGGCGGAAAGATGTCAGACATCGCTCTTTCTTTTGACATGAATCGTTCAACCGTCGTCACAATTCTAAAGAACAAAAACAAAATCATGGAACATCGTTTTCGTTTTTATACTGTGTGTAGCCAATTGTGTTAGTATCCTAGTACCTAGACAATGTTTTTTGCACTCACGAACAAATTGGACTTGGAATGGAACTCGTTCATATGTTGGAGACTTATTGTAGTCAAAGTCTAGTTCTGAGATTTGGATTATACTCTGTCTGGAATTGTATATGTTCTAGGCTGGTCCTGCAGATTGGATTAAGTGTTGGTCCAGGTTTTGACACCGCCCAGAAATGATCTTATGGCTGGGATTGTCTAAAGTTGGATCTGGGATTAGCTTTTATATTATTAATGTGACTTTAAAGCACTGAAAAGAAAAACAAGTGACATATACACAACACCTGTTTTTAAAGATGATGCAATAAAAAGGAGTTTTAAAGATTTAAATACTTCCCACCAATTCTACACAATTCCTAATACATGTACACTCATGGTTAGTAATATTCTCAGAATGCATCCAGGGCATACTAAGGACAGAAACCTGATTAAACCTGCCGGGTTCAATAACACAGGACTAGACACAATGACAAATTGAATAAGCAATGAAGCTTAAACCAGGCTTTAGTTCAACCAAGAATGCCAGATTATATCCAATCCAGAGTGCTTATGACCTCAATCCTTTTTTAATCTCCTTACTGTACAGCACCCAAGGTCATAACACACATGCTGTATTTACCTACGATTACAGATCATAACAACTTCAGTAATGACAAACCATGATGTTATTATGCAGTAATACACGCACTGTAAAAATTTCCCAGTGTTTGGGTTATCTTGTAAGAACCTGCTTGCAGGGGTAAAAGGACCTCATTAGAATATATATGAATTTTATTATGAAAGCTAAAGAGAAAATGCATTTTGGACTCTTGAGTGAATCTGATGATCACTGCAGATCACCTCAGGGTTTTTGTCGACATTATCGACACTAAACAGGTGAATCATACATATACAGATATCCATAATACGGGGTGATTTTAATTTCATTTAAATTAAAGTCAGTTTTGGACTGTTGCAATGTACCTCACAATCTAATTGTACCTTAAGACAAAGTTGTATCTCATGGTCAGATTTCTACTTTATAGTGAAATCGTACTTCAGAGTCAGGCTTGTGCCTCGAGGACAGATTCATACCTCAGGGGCCGGTTTATTCCTAAGGTAAAGGAAAGATTGTATCTCCAGGCCCCAGTCTGTACCTCAAAGTAAGATTTTACCTCACAGTCAGAGGTTTACCTCAGGCTCAGAGTTTTACTACAAGCTCAGATTCATACTTCAGGGTTAGGTCTGTACCTCCAGGTAAGATTGTACCTCATGGCCAGGTTTGTACCCAGAAGTATGATTGTACCTCAAGATCTGGCCAGTACATCAAGGTGAAATTGTACCTCAGGGTCAGATTCCTACCTCAGTGTCACATTTAAACCTTAAGGTGAGCTTGTTCGTCTGGGCCAGATTGTAGCTCATGGTCAAATTTGCACCTCAGGGTCAGAACTATGCCTTTGTGTGGTTAAACGATACCAAGGCATAGTTCTGCATAAGGTCTTATTTCTCTCCCGAGTCAGATTTGTACATTAAGAAGAGATTGTACCTCATTTTTTACCTCAAAGTCAAATTTGTTTCTCATGGTCAGATTGTTCCTTAAATTGCGGTGGCACCTATTAATAACGAGTACCTTCGGGTCAGGTTATACCTTAAAGTGGAGTTTCGAACATTTCACCATAATATTTGATTTGTTGGTCAGATTTACCTTAAGATGGCACAACCTGACACTAAGTCGATTACCTCTGAGTCGATTTGTACCTTGGGGTAAATTTACTCCTCAGGATGAGGATGGGCCTTGGTCATCCATGTACTTTAGGGAAAAGGTAGTCATGTTTATATCCCAGCATTATGTTTGTAACTGTAAGGGGCAAATTATACCTTAAAGTGAGATTGTACCTTAGGGCAACATTTGTTTTTCGGAGTCAGTTTATGCAGGGTCAGATTAACCTTTTGACCCATTCAAACTGCATTTATATTTATTTATTTTTTGCAAAAGGGGATAGCATGTAAAACATACAGACAAAAACTCTCTTACCTTCCATGCACCTTGATGTCAGAGATAGCATAGAAGTATCTGGACAGGTTGTCCTCATCCACCATGGTGGCCCCAGTGGCGGGTCGAAGGAGCCGGATGCGCAGGTCTGTGATGGTAAAGAAGTCTCGCAGGTTCTTTGTGGTGTCCAGCTGGCCATATAATGATGCCATATTATGGAGACGTGGTCCAGCAAACAGGGCAAAGCGGTCCTTGATCTCAAAGCGCACAGTCTTGTCATACTTCCAGACATATCCACGGGAATATTCTTCTGTGCAGATGATGTCCAGCAGAGTGAACTGGGACAGTTCCTGCACCGTCTTTGGCTCCATGGTGAAGGCGTCTAAGCAGTCAGTGGCATAGAACTGGTATGGCTGCCATGTCTTCCCATAGTCCAATGACTTTTCAAGCACCATCTGCTCGGGACGACCAGACTCGAACGTGATGACGATGTCATCTGTCAGCTCGATGGTTTTGTTCCAGGATAGTGTGATGTTCACTGCCAGGGGTTTAGGGTACTTCCTCCATGAACTGGACTGCCAGAAGGTGGTGGGGTTGCGACCCTCGAAGTCAAACATTAGCTCTGGAGGGTGAGCAAGTTCCTCTGTGGATGCGTCACACTCGTTGTTGCACATGTATGGGTTTTCCTGAAACAGGAACAACAAAAAACAAGCAAACAAAAGGCGATATTAGAGTTTCTTCCGTCTTTTATTTGTATAGCAAGGTACCTAGGGGATTGGGAAAAAGGCAAATATGGTTGGAAATTCTTTAAAATTGGTACATGACCTGCACTGTCTCCATGGTAAAGACATGGCCTTGCTCAATAAGATAGCCACTGCTAAGTAGTGAGCAGAACATGAGAGTCAAACTGGGAGCAATAACAGTGGCATTTGTTTTGTCTTTTATGAGCTTTGACTGAAGTGTGTGTAAATAGACCAAATCCACTGTGCAGCAGACGGTTAAAAGCTCCCACAGGTCTGGTGAGAACGCTGTGTAACTACACGGGTAATTCACGCTCTCTGAATTGTGCCCCAGCCATTTGCAGGACGTGGATGAGGAGAAAACGTACAGCCAAACTATCACAAAGTATTTCAGACTTTTATTATATCTTATCACCTCATGTCTCCTCTCACATTCAGCCAATAAAAATCTTTTTTATGATTATCATTACAAGACTTATTTGACGCCCCCGGGACGGGTGCTGCACATGGGCTACATCACTCGGTGCATATCAAATGAATAAACAGATAAATAACGAACAGATTCTGGATGATCAGAAGTGGCTAGTGAGGAACAGCAAGCGAGAAAACAGCATGCGAAACGATCATTAGGCGTGTGGATAAACCAAAGGTCAGAGTAACAAATTGTAAATAACACGGCGCCCTTCGTTTACCGTTCCTCCTTGATCCAGGTAAGGACACCCACTGGGTAAAATGGAAATCATCTCACGGCTCAAAGGAAACATTGTCAAAAACGGGTTTGAAACCTGAGAGCGAAAAGACATCAAGACGCGCCGGCCCTGAACGGAGCGCAGAAACAAAGACACCTCGAAGAAGACGCGAGCGTATCGTCTTTGCTCTGAGAAGTAAAAACGTCCTTGCCGCAAATCATTACACCACAATGCTCTGCAACCTCTGGAGCTTGACACCAAGATGATGAGAGGGTACGCGGGAAGTGTGTGCGTGGAGTGCACGGAGTGAAGGGCACTTCAGCAATCACTCATATCAGCTTTTTTAAGAAACACAAGCTCCAATTTATCAAGACAAGAGAGCAGAGCGGCTGAGTTTCTCTGTGTGAGTCCAACACGGAGGATGAAAAGGAAAAAGAAAACAAAAAGTGACAGAAAGAAGGGGAAAATAGTGCTGCCGTTAATAAGCTCTTCTTTTTTTTTATCTTGTTGTTTAAAGCAAGGTGATGGAAGAGCACTGTGTGCAAACTTTCTAACGGGCTAAATGTCTGGGTTCTTTTAAATAAATATCTAATAAAAATGAAGCTGAGAGTTAATTAGATATAACCATCTGGTAACTAATAAAATGTCTCACGGCGGAGACACTGAAGCTCTAATAAAATCTGCCTGTTGAGAAATGATGAAAGGCTCGGAATTATCGGACGAAACCCTCTACAAGGTTCCCGTTAGTGCGAGTGGATCAATGGACAGCCATTAGCGTAAATGAGATTGTCACTGGCGAAGTGGAGGTCAGTAATTAGTAGCGACGGTGGTTTTAATGCTAATCTGATGAGCCGTTTGGATTTTCACAGATGAAGCGATTGCAGATAAAGGAGATGACAGAGCTGGATGGATTGGTGCTAATGATGGGATGAGAGGACATCAAGAAAACATGAGAGAGCTGCCAAATGACAAAAAAAAAAAAAAAACACAACACAGGCTCTTCTTATTCACGTATTTCAGTCTGAAAGAAAAAAGAAAAATGAAGAGAGAACATGAGATTTTTAAAAAATGATTGAAAGAGGCTGAATGAGCTAGAGAGGGATGAAGAGCTGGAGAGACAAAAATGGAGAAAAGGAGAGTGTCGGAGAGAGACAGAGAGCTGAAGAGACCAAGGCAGAGAGAAGGAGAGCACTAGAGAGAGATTAAGAGAGCTAGAAAGGTCAAGAGAGATAGAGAGACCAAGATTGAGAGAAAGAAAGAGATGAAGAGATGATGAGAGATAAAGACACAGGATGAGCTTGAGAGAGAGAGAGAGTTGTTTCTGCCTTTTTTTTTTTGGCTGAGGAAAGACAAGATAGAAAAAATGAAGATCATCTGAAAGAGATAGAGAGAGATAGAGAGAAAGAGGACGATCGAGAGAAAGATTTAAGAATAAAAAGAAACAAGAAGAGAAAGAGAGCGAGAGAAAGACAGAGGGAGAGATGGAGAGACTAAGATAGATTGAGAGAGATGGTCAGCGATGAGGAGACACAAAAACAGGTAAAATGAAAGAGAGACATGTGGATAGAGCTGAAAGAGCGACAGAGACAGAGGGAGAGAAGTGAAAAAGAGATGTGTAGGTTATAAACTCTGCCAGCTGCTCTGATCCCAAGCTTGTAGTGCCCATTAGAGGAATTCTGGGTAATTTCCCCTGTGGACTCCGACCATGGCGGCACCATCAATCACATCCTGCTCATTTACACACACACACACACACGCACACACACACACACACACACACACACACACACACACACACAACCTGACCGATAAACGAACTATTTGGTGTACACGCCTGACCTCTGTGTAGTAGGATATAGGGTTCAGAAACACATTTTCATGTTTCTTTTCCTTCTTTTTCTACATTCTTTGCTTTTTTCTGTCTGGATATATGCCCTGATCCTGGCTCTGTTAGCATGAACTCTGAAGCAGGATTAGCATGCAGTAATCAGGAGATAATCTCAGGTAATGCTCGCTCCATCTTGTTAATGCACAATCTCCGTCCTGCGCTGCATATCACACAAAGAAAGAAGTGAAAATGAGAAGAAAATGAAACGTATAAAGAAAGAAATTAGAAATCACTGAGGCGTTCTTGTGTGTGTGAACGCTGTTTAACCCTCCTGTAGTGTTGATGAAGACGCTCTGTCATTACTGCTCCAGCTATCTCTTTAATTAACCAGAGGACACTGGAAACTAGAGGACGCTGGAAAATAGGGAACAGGGCAAACTAGGGGACACTGGGCATTAAAGGAAAAGAAAACCAGGGAACACTGTACACTAGAGGATATAAATAGGTGCAATGAACACTAGAGGACACTTATTAGGGGACATTGGCAATTAAAGAGCACTGGAAACGTTCAACCAGTGGAAGCCAGGAGACACTGGAACCTGAAGGACACTGAAAACTACCGGACATATGAAACTTTCAGGCACTGGAAACTAGAGGTCATTGGAAACTAGAGGTCATTGGAAACTTTCAACCAGTGGAAGACAGGAGACACTGGACCCTATAGGACACTGGAAACTAGAGATCACTGGAATCCAAAGGATGCTGAAAACTAGAGGACATCTGAAACTATCAGCCACTGGAAACTAGAGGACATTGTAAAATAAGAGGACACTGGAAACTGCTGGACACTGGAAACTAGAAGACACCAGAAGCTATAAGACACCGGAAACTAAAAGACAGTGTGAACTTTTATACAGGAGAAATGAGAGAACACTGGAAACTAGAGGACATTAGAAACTAGGAGACACTAAAAACTAAAGAACACTGGGAACTAGAAGACATCTAAAACACTCAGACACTGGAAACTGGGAGACATTGGAGACTAGGAGACACTGGAAACTAGAGGGCAATGGAAACTTTTAGATAACAGAAACTAGAGGACACTGGAAACTATGAGACACTGGAAACTAGAGGGTATGGGAAACTAAAGTGGAAATTACACAAATGAACTAATGGACAACAAAACTTTCTACAACAATGTTAATGTTCATATGTAATTAGATATATTACATACACATTACATACATACTGACCACAGACACACACACACATGCACACACACACAGAGGAGGATAAGCTGTCCATCAGTGTGGCGTTCTGATGTCTATCACGTGTTTGAGTGAGGCTGTTTGAGGAGATGAAAAATAGATCAATATCAATTTCTGTGAGATGGAATTACTATGCATCAGCTCGAGTGTTCTCCCTGTAAAATCCGCTGTGTAATCGGCTCAGCACTCACTCACAAGTGTGAAGAACGATTGCACCCCCCCCCCCCCACTTGCTACGCGGTAAAGTGTGTGTGAGGTATAATCTGTAGGGGACGTGTATGTGTGTGAGAGAGCGAGATAACAGCTGCTTTTGTAGTTTTACTATATAACAACACTTAATGGCATCAGGGCTATTAATATTCTGGTAATTAGATATGTTGTATTTTCACACAGCGTACATTATCTTACCCACTTACAAGACAAGAGAATGTCTGATAATCTGTGTCTCTCTATCAGTATCATCTCTCTTTCTTTGTCTCCTTCGAGCTACGTGTTCCTCCTGCCAGATGAGCTACCCGCCCTGCAGACCTGCCTGATCTAGCCTGAAGCTCTACTTCTGCTTGGAGCCTCCTTCACTGGAGAATAACTCCCTAATGATGATGATGATGATAATGATAATGAGGATGATGATGATGATGATGGGCCTAAAGATGATACCACAGGAACATCTTAAACGTGGCTCTGGATGTTTTACTTGAATAGCCTCAAGCCTGCAATTATTAAAAACACTTTATACTCAAGTTCCAATCATTCCACAGGTGACACTGGAATAACTAGGGGACATTGGACACGGTAGGGCACTGGAAATTAGAGAATGCTGACAATTAGGGGACACTGGAAACTAGGGTAATTGTAGATGACAATTAAAACTAAAGAACCAGGCTAACTAGGAGAACATTAGTATTGAGGAAAATGAACACTGCAAATGAGCAGCATGCAAGGAAACTAGAAATGGACACTGGAAATTTAGGGGACACTGGAATTTCAATGAGTAATGAACACCATGTTTGAGCATAAAGTTGCACATAAGTGTACTTGGTATCAGACCACCCTAGCCCAAAGGTCATTGATTAATTTCTTGATCGTATCATCTGATCTGAGGCTGTATCTCTTGGACATTAGGGTAAAGAGTAGGAGGGGCTATCAACTGATCACGATCTAATAATGAGTTTGGTTTGGTGGCAGGGGAGGCCCCTGGACAGACCAATTGAGTAGTGTTAATGAACATCTCGGGGAGGCCCCTGCCCAAGTGGTTTAAAACTCCCACCTTCTATGGACCTTTTCTAGCATACCCCTGGGGGAATTGATCCAGAATGGTTGATGTTCAAAGCTTCTATTGCTGAAGCTGTGCCTGTGAGCTGTGGTCTCAAGGTCCTGGGTGCCTCAAGGGCTGGTAACTCTATTCCACCACAGTGGTCAGAAAAGCCATGCGACTGAAGAAGAAGGCCTTCAGGGATGTTATCCCAGGCACATCTGAAACTAGAGGATATTGAAAACTAGAGGACATTGGACACTTGGGATGGTAGGAACTAGAAGAAATCAGGAGACACTGGAACCTAGAGCAGACATGTGCCTCTGGTTTTAGCTTAGTGAAATTATCCACGCTGAAATGTCCTATACAAATAAAATTAAGTTGAAGCTGTGTTCCATTGTAAGACAGCAGACCACAGTTCCCACCTAAAATTCCAGTGTAAACAATTGTATGAAAGTTTACACCCACAATGGCTTTGTAACCCACCAGGCCAAAGATCCTACTCATAACGCTGCATCAACAAATCAGACTTAAGTTTTCACTCCCAATATCAATGTAACCAATCGGACCACAGACCCCGCCCCAACACGTTGTAACCAATAAGACCGTTGGTAGAAATAGTGATTAAAATTATCTTAAATGGCTGGAGAACTTTAACGGTTCTAGCAAGGGTCATTGTTCAAAAAATAGGTTGATGTTCTTCCTGGTATGTTTTAGTAGAAGTTCGAGTCCTGGATGGCTTAATGTCAGTCAGTGGGAAGGTCCATATTCTAGAATAAGTCAGCGCTTGTCAGTTGGTCCTTGATATAGAATGTGGCCGTACTGTTCAGTGGGACGGAGTTCTAGAATGAGCTTATGCTGTTCAGTGTGATAGTGTGTTAGAATGGACAGCATGGACTGTTCCTTTATCAGTATGTCAGTGTGTTAGAATAGACAGAACGAACTAGGACTTGTCAGTGGGTCAGGGTTCTAGAATGAGTCAGTGCTGGTCAACGTGTCAGTGTTGTAGAATGGACTGAATGGACATGTATGAGTCAGTGGTGATCAGTAGGTCCTTTTTTTAGAATGTGTCTAAGAAACAGCACTAGAATGTTACTTTCTTAGAAACCCTCCATTTGTGTTCTGATCAGTGGTACACTGCAGTAAGCTAAATGAAAGCTTTGACAGAATGTTTGGGCTTGTCCAGGGTTTGGACTGAAATTCAGCTCATTTACGTCATGATACAAGCTTGGCATGACACATCCCTCTCTGGGGAACTACGGTTCTGAATGAGCGAACTTTGTTGCAATATGTCTGTGTGTAAGAGAGAGAGAGAGAGAGAGAGAGAGAGAGCTGCATGAGTGATGGCCACCTGGTGCCAATATTAAAGCTCTAAATGCTTGCTTTTTGTTTATTATTCCTTATTAATCATGCATGTATCTTTAGAACTGGCAATCATTCTCTATATACTGCTTTAATGTGTTCTCCATGTCAGATTATTCAGTAAAGATCCTTTAATGGTAGACTTGTAATTAGAACCTTACTACATTCTATGAGAATGAAAGTGGGCAGAGAATAATTTACGGTTAAACTGCTTTTATATCGTGGAGTGTGACAATTCACTTGGTTACAAAACTCAGTTAAGCTTCGGTTCTGTTTTAAGTTCTGTTAAGCTCCAAACCAGAGAGTTCACTTCCTGTCAACTGTAGATGTAGCAAAATGAGACCACAACTAAATGTGAAAATAAGCAAAAATAACTCTTGAGTTTGAAGTGTGAAAGGTTAAAGCTGCGTCTGTGTTCCAGATCAGAAGCGGCGGATATTAGTTTCTCTCATCACTTTAAAGCAGAACTCATTAGACACTGGCAAAAAAAAAAAAAAAAAAGATCAAAACAAAACACACTCAAAGACTGACCTCCCTCCATTACACTCTCTGCTTGTTCATCTCACTAATTACTATCACAGCTGTGTATACATATATATACACACACACACACACACACATATACAAAGTCTTATAGACATATGATTCATCCATGAAGATTTGCCATGACTGTCATGTGATTCTTTCTCAAACTGTTTACACAATGTTAGAAGGACACAATTTTACAGAATGGACGAACGATCCACTGATCAGTGTGTTGAGGTCGGAGTGGAAGAACTTCTGCACATAGACCTGAATGAACTCAACCCCACCATACACATTTGGGATGACCTGGAACTGGAGCCTCTTCGACATCCTGGCATCAGTACCTGAGCTTACCAACACTCAAACTGCCACATACACGCTCCAAAATCTAGTGGAAGGTCTTCCCAGTGATGCTTATTAGAAGAGCAAATGGGGAATACTGTAAATCCGTAATGAGATGTTCAACAAGGATGTATGGGTTTGATGGTCAGGTGTGCATAAAACCTTGGCCATATAAAGTATTTAAAAACTGTGTTATTCATGCCTGTGATCTATTATTCACAGCAGGACTTGAAGGTATGAATTGGTGGGAGACCAGCAGAGTAAACATGTCAGGATGGTGGTTTAAACAGAAGACAAAGGTGTTACACACCTTCAGAGACATCATCCAAGTTGGATATCAATGGTCCTCTTCATTCATCTTCCATCATAGTTGTATTCATAATCACGAATTGGGACATTATTGTCCACAAAGGGGTGTCCCTTGAATTTTGGGGAATGGGTTTACTATTAGGTCATTTTGACCCTTTTTTTGGACTTGGAGTTGTTTGGCCCAAGATTGAGATCTGTCATAAAGTCTAGACCTTTTACTAATGGATACATTTGTTAATTTCCTGCTGCTTCATTTATATACATAACTGTAAGTTGAAATATATGATTAATTTCTCTGTGATGATGCCATAAAGATAACTTTTTTAGTCTTTATACTTTATATAAAGTCTGAATACATGTCATTTTTCTATTGTCTATATGTAGTTCCCCAGATTACCGTACCATGGTTAATGGTTCTTAAACTAAAGTCTGGGAACCACACATGCTCTGTTCCGCCAGGGGGTTGTTTCATAATAATCATTTATATATCAGTTTATTTTTATATTTTCGTAGTCATTTGTCATTGTGGATGTCTCTCGAATTAGTCAGTTATCACATTCTCTATACTGCTTATCCTGTACAGAGTCGCTGGAAGCCTAGAGCCTGTCCCAGAGGACTCTGGGTATACCCTGGCCAGAGTGCCAGTCTATCACAGGGCACATGCACTCTATTCAAGACACTCACACTAGCACCCTATAGGCAATTTGGGAACACCAATTAGGCTACTGAGCATTTCTTTGGACTGTGGGAGAAAACTGGTGGAAACCCACCAATCACGGGGGAGAACATTGTAACTCCACACACACAGATGTGTAACAGGAATCGAACCCTTGACCATGGATGCTCAAAGCCACGACGCTAACCGCTATGCCACCATGTTGCCTACTCTCTTTAAGTTTTTTTTATTTTTAGCCCCACAGTATTCAGAGTCTATGGAGGCAAAACCCACTAAATGTTGTATTTTGCTTGGTTGAAACATTCGATCCTTGTGCATCTTGTTGCGTTGTCCCTTTTTCCTTCATAAATCAGGCCTGCAAACGTTAACCAGTAACCAAAACCGCAACCAAACATATGCATAAATTTGTAGATGAGAGGTTATGTAAATTTCAGCACACAAACTATTGAGAGACGTATAACATATGACTGTATTTTCATGAATAAGACATTTCTTGGGTAAATAGATCCATTCGTATTCAGTGTGATACATATGGCCAGATATGCATTTGTGTACAGCATACATTCATGTGAATTTAAACATTCCTCCTCCACAACCTCGACACACACTGCCTCATACATCTGTCCTTTGTTTCTTGTTTGTTTCTGTCAATTCTCTCTCCTCTCCAATGATGTTGTGAAGCTGTTTGTGTTTGTGCAGCCACAGAGAGAATGAAGAATGGAGCTGCTCACATGGTCTTTGGTCTGAGATTCACACCAGTGATTTGATGTGGAGTGAGAAAGACAACACACACACACACAAACACACACACACACACACTACTCAAAGATCTCACTTGCACAGTCATGGCTGTCTTCACCTGTCTCTCACTCCTTACCTGCAAAGCTGCTCTCGACACTCAACACTCTCACCACACAAAAATAAACCCATGGTACGAGTGTAGCTAGGACAACTAATTAACTCATGTTCCCTCACTCCAAGAACCACATGATCAGAACAGTCTATTATTAGCTTCCTGAGCTGAGTGGTTAGTTTAAACCCATTCTGGACCATCAGCTCACATTACCTCTGTCGCACTGCATTGTGGGAATGCAGGGTTCATTAGTCATGCGTATAACTGTCCTTAACACTCTGCTCGAGGCGAGGAACCTTAATGTTCTACATCCTGTTCATAACTAATATAAAAAAAAACTGGAACATGAACAACAACCTATAGAACATTAAATGACACTCTAAATCACTGCTCTGTATAAGAGGACAGGCACATTCTGGACCGTCTTCTCACATTTCTGAAAAAGAAATTAAATATAGACTCATTCCTAAGAACGATTACTGATTATAAAACACTGTCCCGTACAGTGTTTTATAATCACTTGCGCTCCCACATTAATCACGGCTCTACAGCCAATCAGGGGCGTCTGTGAGCTCGCGCACGCGGAAGGAGCAGATAGCGCTTTCCTCCGAGTGTG
>JAOVVA010000048.1:5714342-5736422 GCA_028565275.1 Leiocassis micropogon | reverse complement strand
ACTCTCATACACTCTAATACACTCACACTCTAACACACTCTCATACACTCTAATACACTCACACTCTAACACACTCTCATACACTCTAATACACTCACACTCTCATACACTCTCATACACTCTAACACACTCTCATACACTCTAATACACTCTAATACACTCTCATACACTCTAACACACTTTAATACACTCACTCTAACATACTCTAATACACTCTAACACACTCTAACACACTCTCATACACTCTAATACACTCACACTCTAACACACTCTCATATACTCTAATACACTTACACTCTAACACATTTTAACACACTTTAACACACTTTAATATAATCTAGCACACTCTCATACACTCTTATACACTCTAACACACTCTAACTCCCTCTAACACCATCCAACTCCTCTAACACCATCTTACTTACTATAACACAGAAACTCGTCACGAGAGACTTTATAAAAGCATTTAAAGTTTTCTTTTCTTCTCAGAAAGATTGTCACAAATCAATCACTGCACATAATGCCTGAGCGTCAGTCATCTGTCCCCTCGCTCTTGTCACAGCTTCAGGTTTGTTGTTATTTTCTCTCTCTCCCTCTTGCATTTCCCCTCCCACCTTCCCGCCCTCATCTTCCGCTGTGTTTGTGTTTATTGTCACTCCATTTCTCCGTTCTGTTATTCTCTCTGTACTTTTTTTTCCGCCTGTTTTTTCCCCATAGCTCCAGCCTGACACCGCTCTCAGTCTGAGATCGATGCGGCTGACAGCATTGTGAGTTTCACAGCCGTCGGCTTCCGGCCACCTTCGCTGATAGATTTCTCTTTTCTCTCTCTCCATCTCCACGAGCTCGTCTCTCTATCTCTCTCCTTCTCTTTATCTCTGCAGGTCTCTCTACCTATCTTTCTCTACCTCTGTGTGCCACTCTGTCTCTCTTCCTATCTCTTTGTCTCTCGTGTTTCTTTGTGTCTCTATAAGTGAGAGAAAAAGACACACACACACGCACACACACCCACAGCTGTTTTGCTCTGCATTGCTATCCATCTCCCAGCACTGTCCTAGATTCTGCCTAAAACGGCATAACCACAACACACACACACACAAACAAACACACACACAAACACACACAAACACACACCATCCTGGCACCTCACTAAAACACCTCAGATAAATAATGAAATAAAAAAGGTCTTGGTAGCTAACTTTTTTTCTCTCAGTTAATATTTATTTTAAAGAAGTGAGTTTTTTACTACTGAGAAAGACCCATTTAGAAGAAAACTCTGCTGGGCGAATATTTATACACACCAGTTTGTCCTCAGTGTCTGTCTCACACCTGATATTGTCTCCATCACGCCATTCCTCTGTGTCATGTGTGTTATTATCACTGCAGCGCTCAGACAAAACAGACGCATGGGTAAGGACTGACCCGGGGCAGAATGGTGGAGGCTGGGGTCAAGAGTGCAAGAGTGTGAAAGAGTAAGGAGAGTGGACGAGTGTGTGTGACTAGGAGGAGGGGATGAGTTTGTGAGACTAGGAGGAGTGGACAAGTTTGTGGCACTAGGAGGAGTGAATGAGTGCATGGGACCAGAAGGAGTGAACAGGTTTTTTAAGACTAAGCGGAGTGGACAAGTGTGTGGGACTAGAAGTGGACAAGTGTGTGGTAATAGGCAGAGTGGATGCGTGAGTGGGACTAGGAGGAGTGGACGAGTTTTTGAGACTAGGAGGAGTGGACGAGTGTGTTGGACTAGGAGGAGTGGACGAGTTTGTGAGACTAGGAGGAGTGGACGAGTTTGTGAGACTAGGAGGAGTGGACTAGATTGTGGCACTAGGAGGAGTGGACGAGTGTGTGGGACTAGGAGGAGTGGACGAGTTTTTGAGACTAGGAGGAGTGGACGATTTTGTGGCACTATAAGGAGCGGACGAGTTTGTGGCATTAGGAGGAGTGGATGAGTTTGTGGCATTAGGAGGAGCGGATGAGTTTGTGGCACTAGGAGGAGCGGATGAGTTTGTGGCACTAGGAGGAGCGGATGAGTTTGTGGCATTAGGAGGAGTGGACGAGTGTGTGGGACTAGGAGGAGTGGATGAGTTGTGAGACTAGGAGGAGTGGACAAGTTTGTGGCACTAGGAGGAGTGGACGAGTGTGTGGGACTAGGAGGAGTGGATGAGTTTGTGGCATTAGGAGGAGTGGACGAGTGTGTGGGACTAGGAGGAGTGGATGAGTTGTGAGACTAGGAGGAGTGGACAAGTTTGTGGCACTAGGAGGAGTGAACGAGTGCATGGGACTATAAGGAGTGAACAGGTTTTTTAAAACTAAGCGGAGTGGACAAGTGTGTGTGTCTAGAAGTGGACAAGATTGTGGTATTAGGAGGAGTGGACGAGTGTGTGGGACTAGGAGGAGTGGATGAGTTGTGAGACTAGGAGGAGTGGACGAGTTTGTGGCACTAGGAGGAGTGGACGAGTGTGTTGGACTAGGAGGAGTGGATGAGTTTGTGAGACTAGGAGGAGTGGACTAGATTGTGGCACTAGGAGGAGTGGATGAGTGTGTGGGACTAGGAGGAGTGGACGAGTTTGTGAGACTAGGAGGAGTGGACTAGATTGTGGCACTAGGAGGAGTGGACAAGTGTGTGGGACTAGGAGGAGTGGACGAGTTTTTGAGACTAGGAGGAGTGGACGATTTTGTGGCACTATAAGGAGCGGACGAGTTTGTGGCATTAGGAGGAGTGGATGAGTTTTTGAGACTAGGAGGAGTGGACGATTTTGTGGCATTATAAGGAGTGGACAAGTGTGTGGGACTAGGAGGAGTGGACGAGTTTTTGAGACTAGGAGGAGTGGACGATTTTGTGGCACTATAAGGAGCGGACGAGTTTGTGGCATTAGGAGGAGTGGATGAGTTTGTGACATTAGGAGGAGCGGATGAGTTTGTGACATTAGGAGGAGTGGATGAGTTTGTGGCATTAGGAGGAGTGGATGAGTTTGTGACATTAGGAGGAGCGGATGAGTTTGTGGCATTAGGAGGAGTGAACGAGTGGATGGGACTAGGAGGAGTGAATAAGTTTTTTAAGACTAAGAGGAGTGAACAAGTGTGTGTGACTAGGAGGAGTGGACGAGTGTGTGGGACTAGACGTGGACAAGTGTGTGGTACTAGGCAGAGTGGATGCGTGCGTGGGACTAGGAGGAGTGGACAAATGTGTGGGACTAGGAGGAGTGGACGAGTGTGTGGGACTAGGCAGAGTGGACGAGTGTGTGGGACTAGGAGAAGTGGATGAGTGTGTGGGACTTGGAGGAGTGGTTAAGTGTATGAGAGTAGGCGGATGGACAAGTGTGTGAGAGTAGGTGGACAGGTGAGTGTATGACAGAAGGTAGAGTGGACAAGTGTGTGAGAGTAGGTGGAGTTAACGCGTGTGTGTGAAGAAAGTCACCAGGTGTAAGAATAGGCGGAGTCGCCGGTTGTGCGAGAGTAAGTGTGAGAGTAGACAGAGAGGACGAGTGTGTGAAAATAATTGGAGGTGATGTGTGTGCCAGAGTAATTATAGAGGATAAGTGTGTAAGAGTGCACAAGTGAAGACAGAGTGGACAACTGTGCGAAAGCAAGCAGAGTGGACGAGTGTGAGAGTAGGCAGAGTGGCCCTGGTGTGCGAGAGTAGGAGGAGAGGAAGAGCGTGCGAGAGTAGGCGGAGTGGACCTTTCTTTTTTTTTTCACTCTTCTCCATCTGTCTCCTGATCCGACAGCCTCTCTTCTCCCCACTTTCTCTATATTGTTGTCGGGTTGTTTTTCTTTCTTATGCTCCCTCCATTTGTCCATCTCTCTCTCTCTCTCGCTCTCTCTCAGTAAAAAGGGGTTGAGAGTTCTGACCTTTGACCTCTGACCGAGCGCTAAGCAGGAAGTGAAATTCCAGAACGTTCCGCTCTGCAGCAGTGATCCTGCCGGCACATTCAGCTTCAAACGGTGGCAGCTAAGCGTCGGGCCTTTAGAGATTTACACTGATCTTCTGATAGTCCCTTTAACTCTCTCTCTGTCTCTCTCTCTCTCTCACACACACACACACACACACACACATAGAGCAAAGGAAACTGAAGTTATTGATTCGGCATCTCATTAGCGCTGTGTGTGATTGAAGTGTTTTCACTACGCATGCTGAATGCCAATAGCGATCATACACACACACACACACACACACACACACACAAGATTAATGACATGTCGATTCAAATGAGAAAATGAAATTGTGTATCACTATGTGTATGTGTGTGTGTGTGTGTGTGTGTGTGTGCAGGGGGGAGACTCGTTAGGGCTTTATCATGTCCTAAACACTAATATACACACACACACACACACACACACACACACACACACACAACGATTTCCTATTCACTATGACAAAGTCAGTCCTGAGATGATCAGTGTGTACCGTTTCCATGGTGATTTTTCATCATACTTCCATGCCATATTTGGACGTGATTGGCTTCTCATGTAAATGTGGGAGGAGTTATGCAGTTATTACTGGAGTGTCTCTGGGAATTTATTCCAAATCCAGTATTTCCGGTATAATCTGCTTGACCACGTGTCTGGGAAGATGAATTCATCTCTTATCAGAATGAGCATAACCCCACACACACACACCCCCTACAGGAAGAGCTTATAATAACAATATGTAACAATAATGAGACCTATTAATGACTAGCTACGCCCCCTACAGGAGGAGGTTATAATCAAAGTCTAAACAATCATGTGACCTATAAGTGACTAGCCACACCTCGTACAGGAAGCACTTATAATAAAAGGCTAAACAATCATGTGACCTATAAGTGACTAGCCACGCCCCCTACAGGAGGAGGTTATAATCAATGTCATATAAGTGTCTAGCCACACCCCCTACAGGAAGCACTTATAATAAAAGGCTACAAAACCATGTGACCTATAAGTGACTAGCCACGCTCAATACAGGAAGTCACGACCCTACAGGAAGCGCTTACAATAAAGCTAAACAATAATGTGACGTATAAGTGACTAGCCATCCCCTCTGCTGAAAGCCACGCCCCTACAGGAAGCACGTATAATAAAGGGCTAAACAATCATGTCACCTAAAAAGTGATTAACCATGCCACACAGGAAGCAGTTGTTATTTAAGCGCTAGCCACAACCGTACAGGAAGCGACTGAATAAAAAGAAAGAAAGAAACAATCATGTGACCTATTAGTAACTAGCCACAGGAAGTTTTACAGGAAGCTACAGGAAGCCACGCCCCTACATAAAGCACGTAAAGGACTACACAATCATATGACCTATTAGTGACTAGCCACACCCCTACAACAAGCATTTGTAATATAGAGCTAAACAATCATGTGACCTATCGGTGACTAGCCACACCCCCTACATGAAGCCACACCCCTATATAAGGCCTACACAATCAAACAACAACAATAAATTCTGAAGTCAGTAAGGGAGGATTTGAGCACACTGCTATCAGAGCCTCTCACCTTTTCTTCCACACACTGGAGTTCACCTTGGGAACACGAGTGTGTGTGTGTGTGTGTGTGTGTGTGTGTGTGTGTGTGTAAGTAATAGAACAAAGATCTCCCAGGTATGGTAGCAATAAATGAAGAACAAGAGGTAAAGAGAGAGGAAAAAGAGAGGGACAGAAAAAGAGAGACAGAGAAAGAGAGAGAGTCAGAAAGAAAGAGAGATACATAAAGAGAGAGAAAGAGACAGAGAAAGAGAGAGAGACAGGGAAGGAAGAAGAGCAATCACTTCACACACTGAATACCAATCAGTCCGGTTTCCTCTCCCGCTTGTTTTCCCGCTCTGTTCTTCTCTCTCAGTCTCTAAATCTTTGACATTTATCCAGTCATGTTGGGTCACTGTGCGACGAGACGTGTCTCGGTTCCAGAGACGTGACCTTTGACCTCCGTTAACTGCCTGTCAAATTTCCTCTCCTGTGTTCGCTGAGAGGACTCAAATTCACCTGTCTTGTTCCTACACTTCCCACAATGCAATGCGATGAATTAAAACACTGCACATCCTAAATCACATAAAATCACTGCACATAAAATCAGAGATAACTGTTTAGATAGATAGATAGATAAATAGATAGATAGATAGATAGATAGATAGATAGATAGATAGATAGATAGATAGATAATGGGTGGATGGAGGGAGAGATGGAGTCAGACAGACGGACAGAGGACCAATATACAAACAAGCAGACAGACAGACATACAGACAGACAGAATGTTGGAGAGACACAGTTAAATAAACAGATAGATTGATAGACAGATATCCAGATAGTTAGATAGAGAGACATTATATAAAATATATAAAAACAGATGGATTGACAGACAAACAGAGAAAACAGTTAAATAAACAGACAGACAGACAATCAGACAGACAGTGATGTGTCTCCACACCGGTATATAACAGAGCCCTGATTTCTCAGCGGCATATAAACAGATAAAATGCAAATGCGCGCAGGAGCCTGTGGCGCTCGTCCTCGTCCTCGAACCCACACATCACCATGAACACACACACAAACACACTACAAACTCCTACAGCACAAAAGCGCAAGGACTCGCCATCTGTTACACCAAACGTGTTTGGACGACTGTTGCACTCCTCAAACATGGGAATTGATTACAAACGGGCGAGAGGATCAGCAGCACGGAGGCGTCCACGTGAGCGTGACTCAGGAGTACAGACACACGCGCTCCCGAGGCCCGGCACACACTACAGCCAGGGTACAGTCACACTCGGACACTCAGAGACAGCGGGGACACGGGAAAGAAAGATACGTGTACAGTAATGATCATAACCACAACATAATCATTTAGCATTCTTTGTGCTGAAACTATTTTGCTTTCCTGATTCTAAGCCACAGTTGTTTTTTCCATATGTATTTTATTAATTACTCTCAGTGATTTTAATTCCTTTCATAATGAAACCTATTTGTAATTCCCTTAAAATTTTATTATTTAACATGTTTCCTCACTTGAGTTTGGACACAGGGTCAATTCTGGGCTCTCTGGGGGCGGAGCTAAAAATAACACATTTTCTTTATCGCTGTAATTGATATCTTGTTGCTTTGCCAAGATTAAACAGTAATATTTTGGTTGAATTCTGGAATCTGATTGGTCAGAAGCTGGGCATTGTTTTTGATTATAGTTCTGTCTTAACAGGTTTATATTTATGTGATCATTTTAATATGATACAGTTTCTATATTCAAACAGCATATCTTGAAGAGATTACACTATATGGCCAAAAGTTTGTGCACCCCTGACCATCACACCCATAATTCATGTTCAGTTCACTCTCATTATCCTGTACAGCATCACAAGAGGCCTGGAGCGTATCCCAGGGGACGAGGCGGGGTACATCCTGGATGGGGTGTCAACCAATCGCACACTCATATACTATGGCCAATTTGGGAACGGCAGTTAACCTAATCTGACTGTGGGTGGAAACCGGTGTACCAGAAGGAAACCCACCAAAAGAACATGGGGAGAACATGCAAACTACATGCGCAGACATAGAGCCCAAGGTGGGAATTAAACTCGCAGTCGGACTCACTATGCCACCACGTTTAATTCAGTTCAGTTCAATCCAATTTTATTTGTATAGAACCTTTAACAGTGGTCAATGTCACAAAGAAGCTTTACAGAGTAAAAAATGGAATGTTTCACTTAATATGAAGTCCACTGAAGTTCATTGTTGGAGAGTGTTCATGGGAATTTCAGTGCTAAACTATTGAGCGACCTCAGTCACATGCCATCAGAGAAAAACTGCCAGCATCAGCCAAGTCCAAGGCCATCTCCATGGTCATATGTGACTCTTTTCCAAACATCGTTTATGGTACACAAATGCCAAAAATCCCTAATATTCTACACATAAAATTTCTGAAAACTTATTCCAGCACGACAACAGTGCACAAAGCGAGCGCTGTGAAGAAACTAGTGATGGCAAGTTTGAATCATTTTAGTGACTCGGTTCTTTGAATCTCGTTCATCAAAATAAACGAATCTTTTTTTGAGTCATTTAGTTCATTTCGTTCTTTTGATCAGAAATAAAATTAAATGTTACATTTTCAATAAACCTACCCCCAACACGTCTACAAACACAAATTTTGGCTACAGTAATGAAAATATTACAGTACAGCTAAGGACATAATATAATAAACAGATTGAGCAGCTCACCATCATATCTCCTAGTCTGAGTCGTTCGCTCTTCTGAATCTAATGCACCGCATAGCTTCTATGGGAGTCACGTGACAAAGGAACGAACGATTCAGACTAAAAGACACAAAGGTAACGACTCATTTCTGTTTCCTGTACATAACCTCCGGAGGTTTTGCGATGCTTTGTGCATGCGCGTCCAGTAGGAAATGAACGAATCACTCTCTGACACTACTCGTTCTTCTGAGTCACGTTAAAGACTTGTTCAAAAAAACTAATTGTTCATGAACGACCCATCACTAGAAGACATACAGCGTTAAGGTTGCACTAGAAGTACTCGAGTTTCCTGCACAAAGCCCTGCCTGAACTCATCCCTACTAACACCTTTAATATCAACTTCAACAAGAACCTTGTCGACATCTTGACATCACTACCTGAACTGCTCAGCTCTCCAAAGAGTGGAGCTCATTATAACCGCAAAGAATGTGATGTTCAACGAAGACAAAGGGAGTGTGATGATCAGGGGTGTAAAAACTTAAACAGCCATATCGTTTAGCATCATCATCAAATCCGAGTACGAACAAACTTTTCAGAACGGAACGATCATTAAGCAGACCGTGAAGCCAGATGCAGAAATCTGAAACACGTCGGGGCTGCGTTTGAGAATTCCTGCCAATCAGATAGAGGAGCTACGGCGCAGGTTTTATTTTCCGCGGGCGCCGCCGTGACAGCCGCTAAACTGTTAATCAGGTTAATCTAGCATGAAAATGCTGCCAAGGGCTCTTCTGTATACAATAAAGGTAAAAGCACCGACGTCGCCCGATAAAGTGTCACAGATATTTATGTTTTCTGACTGCCTTTGATAGTAATTGTGTGTCTAGACGCCGTTTTTCTCAAGAGCTTGTGGTAGGGAATCAAAACACGGGCTCCCCCTGGGGCAGAACGCTTCTGAGCTTAACACGCGGCATCTGCATGAAATGATTAAAGAACTTTCCGAGGGGGATTTGAGCGCTGGTTAATAAAGGAGTGTCAGTGTGAATCTCGATGAATACGAACACACTGATGGAACAGGAAGCGGAGCACGTGATGGAAGAGTTATACAGAGTGCCGTTCGGTTAACGAGACACACTATCTAGTTCTCTCTTACTCAGAAGTGAGTTATGTCCATATAGTGAGAGTTTAACATAAACCTCGCTACAGACTTACACACTGCTCACAAGACGGAGCAGAGACATTGCTTATCTTGAGAAATGAATTTCTATTTAAAAAATGATCACTGAACTCAATCCTTTTGCTTGGTCAGTTTCTTTGAAACCATGGACACCCTTATTTGAATAAAATCCTGGCATTATTTTGTTATTTTTGTCATTTTTATTCAAATTTGCAGTGGCTTAGTGGTTAGCACTGTCGCCTCGCACCTCCAGGGTTCGGGTGTGATTGGAGTTTGCATGTTCTCCCCGTGCTTGGGGGGTTTCCTCCGGGTACTCCAGGTACTCCGGTTTCCTCCAACAGTTCAAAGACATGCAGATTAGGTTTACTGGTGTTCCCAAATTGCCTGTAGAGGATGAATGACTGCATGTGTGTGCCCTGCAATGGACTGGCACCTTGTCCAGGGTGTACCCCACCCCCTTCCCTAAGTCTCCTGGGATAGGCCCCAAGCCCCCCTCGACCCTGAATACAGGATAAAGCGCATATTGGGGATATTGCCTTAATTTCTCAAGACTTCATTTTATTGTGAGTGCTAATCATCATAGAAACAGTATACAGTAATACTGTACAGGTACATACACATATTGTGCTATTTTATCATTTGTTAAGTAATGAGTATCAAGTCAATTTGTAAAATGAAACCAGGTATTAATGCAATAATTTCAACATGGACTATTTATGCAACAATACACTAGATGTGTTTCCACACACACCATATTCTTAATACGTACTGTATACAGTATACACATTAAACCCCCCCGAGGTTTTGGGTTCCTTTGGTGCCACTGAGGTGGCTATGGCCCCAATGGGCGTGGCCCTGCCAGGCATCTGGGAGTGTGCTGTGGTGCCTGGCACCATAACGTGGGCAGCAGATCATTTGGATCTGTGGTTTGTGGGACCTCCGTGGATCAGGCTTATTTGTCCGGTGGATCACATGGGTGCTCAGGTTGTAATCTGGGGAGTTTGGAGGCCGGGTCAGTCGCGTTGGGCTCTTTGCCTGCTGCGTGATTTTCCGAATGATTTATGCTGCATCAGCATTTTTGTGGGATCTGGTGGAAAGACTGGCCTTTGTTTCCAGTGGGCATAGATGAGCGTTGGGTGCCCATGATCCTGTCCATAATTTTGTGGTGGATTTTGGACAGTTCTCCTGGCGGTGGTGCTGATTGGTTACCTCTCAGGACTTTGGGATTAGGACATAATTTCTTGCTTCATGGTTTCTGCATCATGTGCAGGTGTTTTTGTTTTGATTAGTGTTATTTAAGCTAATTAAGATAGCAGTTGTGTTGCACATTCAGACAGTGTCACACATCTGCCACATCTGTTTAAGCAGTGCCTCGACCTCAATCCATGACAATATCTTATTCATCTTGTGATTTTTCAGGTTAAATTGTCTGTTTTCTTTTTTTTATGACACATTATAAGAGAGGTAGTTCCAACCGAGTAATCTGATTGAACGAGAGACTTTCCACGAGTGTTGATAATAGACGGTAACAGCACTGGGACATTTAACTACATGCATCACTCAATGTCCCAGGTGTTGTCCAGTGGTTAATGACACTAACTGTGTGTCTCAGCGTGGGTGAGAGTAGGTCTGTATGGTCCGCAGTACTGAGGAGAGAGCAGCTGTCTGACAAAACCCACATTCACAACCAGTCACAGAAGCACTTTCAGTAAGAACACACATCTGATAACGTTATGTCATTCTAAACAATGTTTCTGTAATAAGTGCTTTTAAGTTTTTCCGAATCACCTCCATGCTGTTTAATTCATGTTTGAGGCAAGCTACAAAGATATCTAGCATCTGAATCCCAAATCTCTCTCCAACACTTGATCAAGGGCACTACTCGGTGTGTGGATTGTAGATTGTTCACATTACTGAGCACAAGCTTTCCATTTTACACTATTTGAGATTCAACCACGGAACCCGGAAGTTAATAGAGCTGAAATTCTAAGCGGGATAAGTGGAAATATAAAGAGAAACGTACATGTACAGGACTGTCCACCACCTTAATGGTTTAGTCTCCTCACCTTTTTTAGCTACAAAACTACTGGTAAGAATTTTAACCTACTTTCACCCATGTTAATTACACTAACTGTTGTTCGCCAGCTCTCCCAGTCGCGATTACTTAAGTTCCACCAGTTACTGAAGGATATGTGTGTATGGAGCAAACAAACTGGTTAAATAATAATAATTTTAAAAAATCAGAATCTATGTATAATAAATGGTGTTTGTGGAACTGTATTACAGGTTCTTTATACTGTAAATGTAAAATTCTATTCTACTTTTTTTATTATTTATTTCTGTATTTATTTATTAATCACCCTTTTTTTCTTTTTGTATTTACCTTTTACTGTAATTTTATTGATCACTGCCATTCTATCTCCTTGTTCTCGAGAGGCTAAGACATTTCATTGTACCTAGGTATATATGACAATAAACATTTTGAATCTTGAATCTTGATATCATACTTGAGGTCGTGCTGTTGTACTGAATATCAGCACAGCTGTGATATCTGTGAACATAATTATACATTGTAAAGCAAAAATCCACTACTCTTGGGCAGTATTTTCTATCCCTGAATATTTTTGGGCTCATGTATTGGCAGTTATCTAAAATAAAATAACAATAATTTAAAAATATTATACATTAATTAACAAATTCATTAATTAAAAATATAAGTAACTAACTAAATGCTGGTATCTTCTACTCAAGAAGTGTATAACAACTTTCGAGACATGATTTTTAAAAATCTTAATGTTGAGGTCAGAAAACGCATGTAACCTGACACTGAACACACATCACTTTCCCAGCGTACATAATAATCTAAGTTTCAGGATTTAAGTTGCTAAATAAGGCCTTTTCTCTCTCTCTCTCTCTCTCTCTGTCTCTCTCTCTCTCTCTCTGGGTTTCTCGCTGCTTCTCCATCTCTCAGTGAGCTCTTCAGTGTGTATAATGACCTCGGAGCCATGAGCGTTTAATCATCCTGTCGGCTGCGCTCTCTCAGGCACCAGTGACAGGAGGAGAACCCTGAATTCACCACCAGCATGGTGTGTGTGTGTGTGTGTGTGTGTGTGTTTTAATTATTATTATTTCATGTCTTATTGGGAAAAAATTGTCCATTTCAATTTCTCAACCAAGATCCCATCACTCCTCCAAACCAAACTAACCTAAACTAAACTAAATGTCCACAGCATCTGTCTGAAAACTAAACATTGCTAAACCCCATCGCTATTGATTTTACACAAAGATTCCTTAAAACTGGATCTGCCTCTGTCATAACATTAGATTTCCTCTTGAAACAAAGTGATCTTCTTTAATTCCACTTCATAAATATTTATAACTGCTGCAATCCAGGAAAATCTCGGTCCACTCCGCTACAGAGCAGGTTTGAGACCAGGCTTAGTGGTAGATTGGCTGTGGCAGCTCTCCAGTCACTGTGTACTCGCGACCAGAGCCTGAGCTACGTCTGAGGAAACTGCACTATAATGAAAACACATCTATTACTCAGTGGTAGAAATATATTAGTCTACAGAGCTAAGGATCTAAAGACAGAAATTCCTCGGAGGTTAAATCCTTCCCTTAATTTACCAGTTAGTTTTTCTCCGTTTGACTGCAGTGTCTATAGTCGTGAGTCACAAGGTGGTTCTTTTCTGTTTGTTTTTTAACTAAACAATCTGATAAAGTAAAGCCAGTGGAAGAAAAGAAAAGTCAGTATCAGAGATCAAGTTCACACTGCGGTTCTGTTTGGAAATGAACCGAGATCTGCTTTCTAAGAAGGGGCGTCCACATACACGGTGATTACCGGGTGTGAACAGAACATGGATACGGTTCTTGAGATGGGGTTTCAGGGAATAGGGTGTTGGATTACTGATCGGAAGGTCCCTAGTTCAAACCCCAGCACCAAATTGACTTAACCCTCAACTGCTCAGGTGTAAACTAAGATAAAAAAGGAAATGGCTCAGCATAAGGACATCTGTCAAATAATGTAATATAGTCAGCCAAAACATGGTATTGATGGTGTCTCGCCTAGGTGAAAAAAATGAATTTTAAGATAGGATCATATCTTCTGATCCATGCTTCGTTTTTTATGTAAATATGCACACATTTATATCTTTATCGGATAAAAAGAAACATTTGCTACATACTCATCTCATGTCTTTTTATGTTTTCCTGTCCGTAACTTTTTTGAATTCGAATCGTTCAACAAACTTAACTGTCATTCAGACGAAACTTGGCCAATTTAGATTTCACATGAAAAGACATAAACCTGAAAAAATTTATTATTCTAAAATGCTAAATTGTTAAGATATTGCAACATGAATTTGAAATGGTTACGGACACTACAGATTATTTTTTTGGGAAAAAAAAAATAAATTTTGCATGGAATGCTTTCATTTAAGCAGCAATAGATGTCTACCTTTTTACAGGTAATATACTTATACATAGCATATACATATAGTGTACATATCATTGGGCCTTGAGCCTATCCCAGGAGACTTAGGGGACAAGGCGGGGTACAACCTGGACAGGGAAACAATTCATTTGAGGGCACACACATACACAATTGACAATAAAATTAAAAATCTGAAACTACACACACTACAGGCAATTTCGGAACACCAAATAGCCTAACTTGAATGTCTTTGGACTGTGGGAGGAAACCGAAGGAAACCCACCAAGCACGGGGAGAACATGCAAACTCCTTGCACACTGACCCCAAGGTGGGAATCGATCCTGGCCAGGAATCAAACCCAGACCTTGGAGGTGCAAGGCGACAGTGTTAGCCACTAAGCCCCTGTGCCGCCAGATATGACTGGCTATATGTACGAAATAAGAGCAACTGTACAACATTCTACTGTTATCTACTGAATAAAACAGCAAGTTTTCACATCCTTCCCAAGCAGCATTCGACCTCTGGAGCAGACTGTAGGACTTTAGAAAGAGAGGTAATGAACAGGAGGGGGAAAAAAGGGAATACAGATTCACAACAAAGCCGTAAGATAAAGTTAAACAAGGATGAAAACGCTCCAGCTTCAAAACTGTAATAGGGATTCTCCTTTTGGATTAATAAAAAAAAACAAAAAGAAAAAACAAACAAAAACCCCTCTAAATTCATAATGCAGATCAGCTTGGTTTTGCGTTCATGTATCAGCTAGGAGATTTCCTAACACTAATCAAGCATTATCTTATTTATATCAATAAACAAGATTACATTTTGTACACAGCGCTAATCCGATCTATACACACAGATTAGGTCAATTACATTTAATAAAATACAATCATTACATTAAATAAAACATAAGAATTATCAAAATACTAGACATGTACAGTATAATCAGAAACAACAGTCGCCGAGGTCGCAACATCACAGCTAATCACAAATCGTAGCACGTCTTGGCTAACCTTGCTAGCTCGGAGAATATGCTAGCTCTAATTTTGCTTGATCTTTACCACATAAAAGAAAGAAAAAAACAACACAGGGTTACTTCTATTTAAAAAAGCAATGCATATTAATTGATAAATAAACACCTTTGTGGTAATTGAAATGATCAGAAAAGCAGTTTTCACTTTTTCACACGGCGAGTTAAATGTGACAGTTCGAGATCTCAGGAGCGTGTTTCAGAAGAGAGCATCCAGCTTTGTAATTCCATATGCTAATGCGATCGTTATGCATTACAGTCCGTGCATAACGGTGTCGTGCCAAGCTAATGGTGTTGTTGCTAATCATAACACAGTAACAGTCGAAGGCGCATCTCATGCCAGACTTTGAGTCAAAACCGTGAGAGGTGTTCTCCGCCATTTAAAGCTCCTGACACCCGGGTTTCTGCAGCCAAGTCCTTCCAGTTCCAGTTGAAACTCTGAACAGGCTAAACAGCGCTGGCAGATTGATGGCTGCCCTCGGATAACATTCTCTTCTCCAGTTGCCTCAATTAAGCTGTAGTGCTCGAAAGAAAAGAAAAAAAAAAACAGCCAGTCATCAAATCGTAGGCCGGAGCTGCGCTGACATGCTTTATAACAACATCGTTATCCGTCGTAAGAGCTCCTTCAGCTAATGGCAATAAATAGGGCCTGGTGCTACAACCTGCCAATTACGCCCGTAGCAGCAGATCAAACACAGCTCACATAGTCTAAAATTGTCACGGAATCGAAACAAATCATCGGCTCGACACCACTCGCTGTGACTCACCACCTTTTTTAAAACATCAAGAAACCCAACGTCGAATCTTCCAAAATCGCCTGCTTTTCATATAACCGTGTTTCAAAAGAGGAGATCCATCTCGGGGAAGAAAAGGCCGTGGATCTGTGAAGAGCGCGGCTTACCGAGGCTTCTTATCAGGCCGAGCGTAAGCCCAGATTCGGTGCCACATGGCACGCTGGCACTTTCTCCCGCTTTCATCCGCGATGTGAAAGCAGAGCAGGGTTTAGCAGAATTATGAAGGATCCGCAGCATTAACAGAGGCACCGTGAAATGTTATTAGTACACACCGATTTATTTTGGGGGAAAAAAAAATAAGAGTGGGTTTGGGCTACAAATCCAGGTTGGGACGATATATCCGCCAGAGGAGCGAAAAAGAGAAAGAATTTTAATACCAATTTGCGTTTCTGTTTCGGTAGATTTGTGTCAGCGCTACAATATTCAGCAGCCACTGATCAAAATCACAGCGTTCACCTCCGAGCTGACCGCCTTACAAACACACACACACACTCTCACACACATTCTCTCCAGAGGAAGGGTTCGAGGCAGCTCGCATTAGGAGGACTAATTAGGGTTATTAGCAGGGTGTAATTTACTCGAGGGGGAGTAAAGGGAAATTGCTGAGGTGTTTCTTTGCACGGGAAAAAAAAAAACGAACAGAGTATTAAAGCTGCTAACATCGCGCAGTGTTTTTTTTTTTTTTTTTTTTGGTTTTTGCTTAAACAGATCGTGTCATTTACGGTCTGCTGAGAGGAAAGAAAGGAAAAAGAAAAAAAACACGGCGATATGATTCACTGGAGAAAATATGCATAGCGCCGCTTTCTTTCTTTCAGAAGGGAATCGGGAGAATTACTGCGCGCCTGAAGACACGGTGCCCTCTCTTTAACTTCAAATGGAAGACTGGGAGGTGTGTAAGGTTTGGTCCGAAGCTAATGGAGGACGCTAATGCGAGGGGAAGTGTGTAGGCTGGTCTCAGGTTAGAACTTAATCTGAGAGCCTATGCTGTAGAACATGTTCTCTGGTGTAAAAATGGACAGAAACGGACGTCACGGAGATAAAAGACTCCATCTTAACCCTGCATATAGTTAATGTCACTTCAAAGGTTATAAAACTAATATGAAATACAAACTTTTATATGGTATCTTTTGTACTGCTGATATGTGCCTGTAAGAAAGGCTACTATGGTAAACTATAGTGCATTGTGTGATACACCACAGTATTGCCGAGACACCAAATGACTTTAGAGAGTACCAGGGTACAGTAGGTACTACGGCACTTCAACGGGTGTGTACCTCAATACTTTGGTGAACACCATGTTACCCAATAAGGACTATGGTGTTCACACCCTGTAGTACCACCAAATACGCTTCAGCAGGTATCTAATATGCTATAGTACAACCAGTACCATATTAGCTACCTGCTGAACTTTGGTAGCCAGTGTGGTAGCCAATAAGTACCCTTGTATTCACCAAAGTATTGTGGTACACAAAGTATTTATGTCACTACCACGGGACCCAGTAAGTGCCATCCCAGCAAAGATTTGGACGTTTGATGACCGGTGAAAAGACGTCCCTCCAACACGTCCCACCCATCATGGTTGAAAAATACTTCCAAAATGACAGTTGAACGGCTGTTGTGAATCAGACGTTATCTGATACACAACAGCTGTCATCAACAGTCATCAATCGTCCAAATGTTTGCTGGGAGAGTGTATATACTGTATTGAACGACACACAGAAGTCAGAATAATAGCTATACATGAAAACCTGGACAACTGTAGACATATACAAACGTATCTGAACGCATTTTTAGGAAATGTCCTGTGTCAAATATTTTTACCAATTAATTCCGTCCTAACGCGACTGTTTTTGGCCGGGGACACAACGTTGCCGTCGGACCAGTGCTTGCTGGGACATTACCTACTCTGGTAATCGATAAAGTTCTATGGTGTCTATCACGGTAATATTAGAAGAAAATCAAGCTTTTATGCGTCACATATACTGTACATGACTGCACAGTGAAATTTTTGATTCCATGCATGTCCCAGTCAGGTTCATAGGCTGGGGTCAGAGTGCATTTTTACATCACCCCTGGAGCGGACAGGGTTAAGGGCCTTGCTCAAGGGCCCAACAGCGCCAAAGCTAAGGGAACTGACACTTGTATGTCAGAGCGTTCACACACTCAGGCTAAAGGCTCACCCACGCCCTTAACCTGTGCTCCGCCCCTAATCAGCAACCATGGCAATACTATGGTATATTATGCAATGCATTATCATTTATCATAGTAGCTTTGAGTCGTTTACACACACATCAGCTGCAGAAGTTATCATATATATTATTGTATTTAATTTCATTTTAGTTTTATAACCTTTCATCTTCAGGCCACGCCCCTTGATTGGCATCTGATTGACATTAAACTATATGCAGATTACTGTTTCTCATCCATCATCTCTCACACTAGTTACAGAGCAGCGGACGGTGTCACGTTGTGGTTATGCTGTCGCTCTTGTTCGCACATGCAGCACTCTATGTTGTCTTTTGTCTAGTACTTACTGTATATAGTGGTTAATTTACGATGTTCATTTGTTTTGTCACAGCTAGTCAAGTTCCAGATGGAGTCTTTTATCTCCACGATGTTCCTTTCTTATACCAGACGATGTGTTCTATGTATTAACCATTTAAGAGTACCGTAACAGGTAGCGTACTGTTTAAATATTACAATTATGCTACATAAACATGTATAACATATTTTTAAATTGCATCATACATACTGTAGTTTCACAGCACCATACTACAGTAGATGGTAGTACAGTGTATAATACAGTATATTAGTACAGGTGCTGTTGTTCCAAAGTATGTACCATGGCGGAACCATGTAGTACCATGCAGCATGTAGTGTGGTGTATGTATAATATACGTAAATAAGTACTATGGTACTGTGAGTGGGAGGTATTTTTTTATTGATCACATCGTTTCTGTATTAACGGCGTTTTTTACACCCGACCCTCCTCCTTTCTGATGCGGGCTTCGGGACACCCAGCTCAATCCTCCGATAGACAGTCCAGAGCCTCCTGACGTGTCGCAACTGCAGTGATAAAATATTACACTAATATCAATGATTAGCAAAAATGAACAGAAGCAGAGACGGCGGTGAGGCTACACAGATAAGGAAACGTCTGCAGTGATAAAGTGGAAATCTACACTCCTTATATACAGTACGTGTGTGTGTGTGAGATGTGTAGTTGTGAGGATTTACATTCTCCCAGCGTCTGGCATTGATGGCTGACATACTGAGTTTTTGATTATTTATTTATGTAGTTGCTTGTTTTATTTGTTTATTTATTTATTTATTTATTTATTTATTAATTTCTCTTCTGGCACGTACAGTCGGTTTGGCTGAGAGAGAGAGAGAGAGATGGGGGAGAAAGCGTCTCTAACAAGATTTTGGGCAAACTTGGGCATACATCAGGAGAAAATAGGCCTCTCACAGACACACACACACACACAACACACAACACACACACACACAGAGTGGCTGTCATTCTGAGCTATGACGTTTGGTGGGGAAACGACGGCATTAGACACCATTAAGGCGCTCGGCTACAGGGCGAAGGACGGCGGTGCGCTCCCAGAGCGGGCCGCCAGGCACAGTGCATACACACACACACACACACACACACACACCGAGAGAGAGACACACACACACACTGCTAAATCACTTCATTTTTATCCTGTAATGTGCACAGAGAGAATAAGGAGCCAAGGCTTCTGAGGAAAAAATAGACAAAGCCAAAAGATATGAGAACTCTCTCCTTCTTTCTCTCACACACACACACACACACACACACACACTGTAAGACTGTAAGCACACATATCCATGGGGAACAGCAGAAAATGCAGGGAAATGAGGAAATCCAGCTGATTCGCACATTTTATTCCTGAAAAAGGAAACAGGAAGAAACAATTAAAGATGGAAACGAGGACGCTAATGAGCAGCGCTGCAGTCTAAGGCCACGATCAGCAGATTGCACTCAGCGTTTAGTGCCACGGAGGAGGGTTTTTTTTTTTTTTTGGCTGCTCTGGGAGATGGAAAAACAGCAGACAGACCCGTCTCTCTCTCTCTCTCTCTCTCTCTGTCTACATTACACACGTTATATACATGTGCTCTACACCTTACTCCTTACCTTCACCGCAACCTTACAAAAGTGCAGATTCTTCCGCATGTTATTTAATCAGATCTCGCTAATTAAAGCCGAACCCTCGAGTCGCTCCCTGATGACATGCTAAAGGTCTCCGTACTGCAATGAACACAGATTTATCGGAATTTTTTTTTGTGCTTTAATTAAAGCTAGCGCGTTTTTAACCTAGCATACGCGGTGCGACTCCCCGAACTCGATCTCTGATCCCTTTAATAAATTAAATGTTTACGTGTTTCTATTTGTTTGGTTGTTTGGGTTTTTATTCTATTCAGCATAATTTGACGTTTATTTTTTTATGATTGAGGAATACGGAGGCTCTGCCAAGGCAATTTTGCATGAAATGTTGTTTTCGGTCCACGTCAATATTTGAGAAAAATCAAAGATGTCAGAGTGTGCGGAGTTTATTTATTTATTTATTTATTTATTTATTTGTTTATATTTCTGTGAGAGGAATTATGCAAACAAAATTAATTTTACTGCAAGCAACATTTTTCCTCAACATCACACTTAATGCAAATACTTTTTATATTTGAATATTATGTCCCTCTTTTTATTTCTGACCCTCTTGATATATCAATTATTAAAAGAAAAACAACAAAAGGCAAAAAACAATAAGTTTAGAGATCCAGTCATTGTTATCAACTGTAATCATATAAATAAATAAATAAATAAATAAATATACAGCTTTAGTGTTGAACATGTTACAGGCTGCTTTGATGATAAATTATAAGAGCCAATCATATCACAGTATGGAAATGCAGGGAAGCGACTCCAGGGTACCGGGAAAAGGGTATAAATCAGCCTATATGATCCATATTATTTAAAAGTTTTAATCTAAAATGTGTCTCAGCCCTCATGGTGACGGTTTAGGTGGCACAGTTCATAAACCAAAAACAGACCAGTTAATATTGCTCCTTAAATATAGATGGCATGATGTCACTTCTCTGTTCCGATAAAGATACTGAAGCTCAATATAGGCTGAACACAGACATCCATCCCATAATGATTTCTGTAAAATTACTATGCGCTAAGTTGTAAACATTGACATGTGATGAAATTTAAAGAAATATGATTAAAGTCTTTGAAATGAAAGAAAATAAAATATATTGTGTAACATGAAAGCTAACACAGTAGAATGTTTAATAATGAAATGTAATGTGAGGAAAGTTAACGTGATGTAAAAAAATATAATGACATGTAATTGAAATGAAATGAAATTGTGATTAAAAGTAATCTGATGTTCAGTAATGTGATGCAATATAATGTAAGGAAATATCCTTATATTTTATTTATATTTATGTATATATATTTATATATACATATATTTATACATATATATATGTGATGCAATGTTGTATAAAGTGATGTTATATAATGTGATGTTATGTATTTTTATATTATGTAACAGGATAAAATGTAAATTGATGTGATGTAAAATGAGACAAGTACTGCAATTAAAGGTAATGCAAACAATGTTATGCAATAAGGCCATGTGATGTGATATGCAATGAAATGCAAGATACTGTCATGTAACATGTAATGTGATATATTGTAATGCAATGCGTTGTGTTATTGTAGGTATTGTTATTTAGATAAGGTGATAAAATGAATGTAGTAATGGTATGTTATGTAATACAGTGTAACCTCATATAAGGAGATATGATAGATTGTAATGTCATGTTATAAACGGTCATGTAACTGAACGTGATGTAATTTAATGTTCTATGTTATAATGTTTTATGAATAAACCGTAATGTTGTCTGGTGCATAAATAAAAATGCAGAAATATTTTGGTGGTTTGAAGCCAGGTGAAGTCGGATGCATTTGCAAAAACGAGTAGTCATGCAGCTCGTGATACAGCAGCAGAGGTTTGCATAATGAAAAAAATCTTACATTCTTAGATTTACACATGTATTACTGTATATCTGGAATTTTCATTACTGTAAAGCTGCTTTGTAAGAATGGTTAGAAGTGCTATATCGAGAAAATTGAATTGTATTGAATTGTATATTAGACTGAAAATCTCAGCCTTACACTGAATGCATGTGAAGAGGGGACGTATTGGAATGTGAGAGAGAGACAGAGAGAGAGCAGAGTAAAGCAGAGCTCTTCCTCTCTCTCTCCCTCTCTCTCTCTCTCTCCATATGTTTCTTTGTCTTTACTGTTTGTCTGTCTGACAAACTCAAACTCAGACGCTGCTTTATTGGCAGGAGGAATATTAATATTTGTACTGCCAAAGCTGAGACACAGACTGTGAGAACACGGTGGAAAAATAATGCCGTCTCTCTGTCTCTCTCTCTGTCCTCCACTTTAGATGCA
>JAOVVA010000048.1:5672773-5686510 GCA_028565275.1 Leiocassis micropogon | reverse complement strand
AGCAGAACTCTCTGTCTAACTTATTAATACAAAGAAATCACATTCTGTAAGGTTGAGTATCTTCAGACAAATACACTGCCTGTTCAGTAATCGGAGAGTGAATCACAGATGAGAAATGGAAAAAGTAGATCTGATAAAGATGAAGTTTTGTCTTGAAAACGACTACCATTAAAATTAACTTCTACCACTTCAGCGCTGTTATTTCAGACATGAAAAAAACTAATCCCAGTAAAAAAAAAAAAATTCAGTTTAGCTTTTCTTATTAATATCTATTGGTACAGGTGTTTGTGTACATTGAGCGGGTTGCTTATTAGTAGCTTATTTTAAAGTATATTATTAAATCCGACACATAACTGTTTCATAACATCGCTTTTACTCAACATTTTGATTTCACTTATGGTGCAGGTTAAACTTCGGGCAGATATCTAAGTACTGCAAAAAGTTTAACTAAATTCTGTCCAGCGGTCAATTTAGGACGCGCCCACGGTATGACTCATGCGCGGTACGCTGTCAAAACCTGCGGTTTATAATCTGGCACAAAATCTCTACTCAACTTTTTGATTTAATTTATGGTGCAGGTTTAACTTCAGGCAAATATCTAAGGACTGGCAAAGTTTAATTAAATTCTGTCCAGCCAGTTTTGTGTGATGCTGTGACACAATCTGGCTGGACAGACATACAGTACAGACAGATGTACAGACATAAAATTTTCTAATACTGGTTTCAGGTTCTCCAATGTATGAAACGCAAAGATATCATTGAAAACTTAAGTTGTGACCAATGTCCAGACATAACCTTTCTTTTATTTATATAGATTGCACTCTCTAATGCCTGCTCTTCATATTGGCCAGGTTAGCTCTACACTGCTTATTGTAAGTCCTATTTGTTTTTCTTTTTGTTTTGTTTTTTAGCAAATCAGTTTAAGAAATAGTTGTAAGAATTGATTTTCAGGTGGGAAGAAAGCTACTCTATGCACGATTTAATTGAATTTAATTTTATGTAATTTTTATTTTCATCAGTTGTAGATGCCAGTTCATTATACTGTTGGACTTATGTGTACACAACCTAAGAAAAGTAAAGTTTCTTTCTGAATATTGATGATTCTTGGAAATGAATTAGATAGAACCCTTTACTGTTACACAGCCTGTGATTCCTCTGAAAGATTTATGTTTTGAGTTGTTGTGAATCATTTGTACAGTACCTGAATCTTAATCGACTCTTTTGGTGATGTACATCACCTTTACCTTTCTGCTCACCATTATGGTAGAGCATATTTTGAGTCATTATATCATATTGGAAAAGACAGTGTTGAACTTAATATAATTGATCCACCTCTACCAATTGGTTGAGGTATGCTATGCATAAAAATTCTTTTGACTTAAGTCTATTTAAATAGTATGCCTTTTTAATAGGTTATAGCATACCACAATATACATATATTGTCCCAAACCACTTCTGCTTTTATTTGACCCTTTCTAGTGTTTATTTTCTTCTTTTTAATAGATTGACACTTTTTGTTTTCTTTTTGGTGAGGCGATTGAAAATCTATTCATAGACAAGAAATTGAGAGAAAGTTTTGTTTATGTATACTGTATATACCAGTCAGCCACAACACCAGGACTGGGGATGTGCTGTGGTGTTTGGCACTAGAACGTTGGCAGCAGATCCTTTGGGTGCTGTGGGATCCTGGGTGGTGCCTCTGTGGATCAGACTGTTTGTCAAGCACATCCCATGGGTGCTTGACCAGTTTGGGATCTGGGGAGTTGGGAGGTAGTCCGCAGTCTTGAGCTCTTTGCCTGCAGGACCCTGTGTCGTGCAGGCTGTAATGCACTGTGTCTTTTTATGCCTTTCTATTGTGGCCAGGGGACCTGGCCTTTCTGTGGGATCAGACCAGAAGTGCTGGCCTTGGGTCTTTTACCCTTAAAGGAAATAATTATTCTCTTTATATAACTCTTCGTAAGGAACTCATTTGTGGAAGTTAGTTCTTAGGTACAAACAATTTAAACACTATCTTTCTATCCAAGTTAAGTGCAGTCAATTTAGACTTGGTCCATATGCATGAACAAAGAGAAAGTTTTTATTTCAATTATAAACATTATGCATGTTCCTGATACTGGAGATCATACATTTTAATATGTTATGTTAAGTTAAGTTAAGTTAAGTTAAGTTAAGCCTTTATTTGTCACATATACATTACAGTAGGGCCTTGCTCAAGGGCCCAACAGTGGCAACCGGGTGGACCTGGGGATTGAACCACCGATGTTTATGAAAAGTAAAGCTTTTTTTGAACACCTCTTTTTAAGCGACTCATTTGTAAGTGTCAATTATCAGATATCAAGAAATTAAGTATTTTAACTGAATCATAAGTCCTGTGTAAACTGCTTAAGTGGACTGGCTTTTTTTTAAATGAATTTTAGAATCATTTAGAATCAACTCATACAATACCAAATTAGCCTTTTAAAATTTTTATTGCATATACATAAAAACTAATATGTTATGTTTGAGCTACATGTTGTAGAGTTAGTTGAACCTAAAGCTAAAATTTTGCAATGTAAAAAATCTTTTAAATTATTTAGCAGTTTACACTTCATGTGAAACATTTATTCAGGAGTAGCAATAGCCTCTAAACATGGTGTCTTATTAAGCTGTAAATCGTTTTCATATGTACAAAATTACAAACTAACAGAGCTCATAGAGAACACTAAATAGAACACCACTTCTCTCTCTCTCACACACAAAAAAAGTATAATCTTCAGGTGCATTAAAGGAAATTTTAGCAAGATGTGTTGTCAAGAATTATGGAGATTTTTACATTTCGTTTTTTGTTACCAAAAAAAAAAGCACAAATAATACAATAACTGCATGATATATTTTTAGTTTTAGTTATCCATGTATACAAACTTAATATAAACAAATCTTTTATACTGTGTAAAAAATAATCCAACAAATGCCAGTGTAAATAGAATCTCTTTTCAATTGGTTTGTAGCATACCATGATTGTAGATACCAAAATGTTTGCTGTTTCATCATCACGCAAAACCTAGCCTTTTATGTGACCTCTAAGTGAAACCTTTTTTTTTTTTCTTTTTCAATATTAATAAATTTACCATGAAGCAACATCTTAACCGTTTGGAAGAGGCCTATCCTGGGGTCTGTTAAAAAGGGAGAGAAAAAAACATTAATTGTTGTTGTTATTGTCCCAAGGGCAAAAATAGTCACTAAGGAAGAATATTAAACGGTTAAGCAAGGATGGGTTTATATAAAAAAAAAAAAAAGCCTTTATTTTCCCCCTACTTAGCTCACCTACTGTACATTCTCAACTAGCACACAAATGAACAACAAATATGTAAACAACAAATATAACAACAAATATGTAAAAAAAAAAACAAAAAAAACTTTCTCTCGGCTGCTCCTATTTGAGGGATTGCCACAGCAAACCATCCGATCCGCACACAACTTGGCACAGGATTTACACAGGATGCCCATCTTGACATGCAACACTACCATTTAATCTTGGCTTGGGACCGACACAGCATGCAGGATACTGGGGAGTATGGGGTGTGGTCAACCCACCCACGGCGGGGCTCGCACCTGGATCCAATAACAACAAATATGTAACAAGAATAATCTTACATGAAATCAGGTGGAATGTTCAGTAAGGTGTCTTTTAATGACTAGGATTAAACAAACACAAAATTAGTGTCACTTTACCTGGCTTTTATTTTCATTACAGTAATTATTAGCAATCTCACAGAAAATGGCGACCGTTGACAGATGACCGTTAAATCTGGTTAGAAATTTAAATATGATCACGTAAGCGGGATAGGCGGTTTAAAGAGAGAGAGAGAGAGAGAGAGAGAGAGAGCGCGACCGTAAGGATTCGACTCATAAATGAATCACGTGATTCGAATCACTCGAGTGGGCGTGTTCGAAAGAGTCGATTCAGTCGAGAGAAAGTGGCGCGCGCATGAGATCACTTTACGGACACGTAGTTACTTTATCACGGGACTTGTGGAATATTTATATAATTAAAATATATATTCCTTTTTCACGACAATAAAACATGCTTTCAGTTTCCTTTGGAGCGCGAATATCTAACTGTTTCTGCCGGCGCGCGTGAGCACCAGATCTCTCTCTGGATCTCTTATTACAAGCGCGCGCGAGCTCAGTGACCCGCGACCAATCAGCGATCAGCACTGCACAGCGCGCGAGCTGAATCCCCCCCCCCCCACCTTTCCATTCTCTGTGTCCAGTTCAATCTCTATTTAATTTGGCTTTTACAATAAACCCTGTGGTGATTACGTGTGCAAAATGCGGGGCGTATGATTGCACATGAGCTCAAGTACATATGTGTTGCCTGAAAATAATTGAATTATTGCAAAATAAATAAACAGATTGGATGAAAAAGAAATGACTCATGTGGAAAATCATTGTTGTGAACAAAAACACATGTAGGCTACTAAATATGGGACAAAAAAAAGTGTGCAAACATTTATATACAGCGGTACCTTAACATATGAAGAATCCGCTCCATGGGCGAGTTCTTAAGGAGAAATTTTGTATTGCGAAACGCATCTTCCCATAGGAAATAATGTAAATGCAGATAATCCATTCTAGCCACCCAAAAGAATTACCAATATTACCAATTTCCAACACTATAATCATATTATTGCATATAAAAACATTTAGAAAAGACGTGCAAATGAAGTAAAATATCAAAGAAATATACATTAAACCTCACTTAATTAAGAAAAAAAGCACAAAAAACTATTAAACAAAAAAACAATATGTAAAGTCGCTTCACTCGGCTTTCCACAGACGCGAACAAGTTCAGAACAGCTTACGGATGTACGCGCAACTTAGCCGGCATTCAGTTCGGCTCCGTACGTACGCTCATGTGCCGAAAATGGCACATTTGCCTAGGTTCCACTGTTGTCACAAATGTTGCTACTAATTCCTTAAATGTACGTCTTTATTTTTTTCTGTAATTAAGTTACAGAAGTTAAAAACCTTTTTCTTTCCAAAGCTGAAATCTTTTAGGCGGCACAGTGGCTCAGTAGTTAACACGATTAATGCCTCAGGTCTTTGTGTGGGGAGTTCACTGTGCTTGGTGGGTTTGGTCCAGGTACTCCAGTTTCTCTCACAGTCCAAAGACATGCAGATTAGGCTAAGTGGCATTCCCAAATTGCCCGTAGTGTGTAAATGAGTGTATATGTGTGTGCCCTACAATGGATTGCCACCCCTTCCAGAGTGTACCCCACCTTGTGCCCTAAGTCTCTTGTGATAGGCTCCAGGCACCCCACCACCCTGTGTACTGGATAAAGCGATATAGGCAATGAGTGAGTGAGTGACTAATATCCCATACTTCCATAAGAATCCACACTCCATGCACCCAAACCCGCACTCTGGGACTATCTTAAGATGTCTTTATAGAACTCGAATGCAGTCTACCTGAGTCATATTCATGATTTTATAGGTCCACTCCTGTGCCCTTGGGGTCCCGCAATTCACAGTACATATCACACCATAAACCAAGTAGATCTCCATAATTAGACTGTATGGAGACAGACTGTAGAGCTGGGGGGCAAGGGTATAATATATTTATAAATATTTTAACATTCCCAGGAGCACAGTGAGCACCATGGCAGTAGGTTGGAACCACCAGTACTATAGAGAAAAAACTATTAACCTTCAGTTGGCCAATAAGATCTTTGTCATGGAGGTGTTTAAGCGTGCATTGTGATCTTAGAGCTTGAGTCCTATACAAGCAATGGAAAACATGCTGGAAAATGATCATCTCATAGCTACCCCACTGATCAGGACTTTAAGGTAGAATGTTTGGACTGAAACTGAGTAAAAGACACCTCAGACTAAGACCAAACAGATTATCTGGTACAAATTGAACCGTGAGCACTGTGTATATGGGAAAACCAGGCATGTCTCATCAATTGACATTAATGGCGGAATCATGCTGTTGGTGCTCTCCTCAGCAGCAGGAATGAGAACTACGGTCAGATTTGAGTTAAAGATGAATGCAGACAAATAGAGAGAGGAAAACCAGCTCCAGCCTGATCACACCATTTAAGACCGGGCCAATGTTTCAGATTTAGCACCACAACGACCCTAAGCATTTAGCCTGGACAACACTGGAGTGGCTTCTGGACTAGTCTCTGATGGTCTTTAAATACAGTAGGGCATCTGTCTAAATACATGAAGATGGCCAGTTACAATTTTTGTCCATTCAATCTGAGTGAGATTTAGAGGATTTGGCAGGAAGAATGAGAGAAACCTCACAAAACCAAGAAGAAGCTCAAAGATTCTATAATAATATATATGAATACTGAAGAACATAAGACAGATGTTGTATGTTTCATTTGGGATGGATGGATGGATGGATAGATGCACATGGAGGAGTCATGGAAATTAAATTTAATTAGGTTTCTCTCTGAGAAAATTTGGGAGGTTTAAGTGGGAAAACAGCAATGAGATGAACACTCACTCTCACCCATTCTCTATAGCGCTTATCCTGTACAGGGCTGTGGAAAGCCTGGAGACCTGGAGACTATCGCAGGAGACTCTGGGCACAAAGTGGGTACTGGGTACAGATGCGGGATGCGGATACAGGAGCCAATCCTGGGACAGAGTCACTCTCTCACACACACACTATGGAGAATTTAGAAATACCATTCAGCCTATTTAACATGTCTGGAACCCACCAGACCTGAGCATTAATCAAACCTTCAAACCTATAAGTGCGAGGCCACAGTTCTAATGATTATTTCACCATGCCACCACTCGCAGATTTTACTATCTCTTTAATTTAACATAAGTCTCAGAGCTCCCCCAAAGTGTGTGCTTGTTAATGCCCCAGCTGAAATACCCCTCATTTTATACCTCAAACTCCCTTTATTTCACTCCTGTTCTAAATGTGCAGTTTTGGTGTCTATGTAAATGAGCTACAGATGAGCCACACCTTATGAGAAAACAGCAGAGCTGAGCAACAATGCTGGAAGGAGGGGCTCTACTTATATGAGGTAATAATAGGGGTACATTGAATTAACTTGATTAAACCCCAGGATTTTTTTTTCCATGTTTTTGTATAAACACATACTGGAGACCCATCTGAATGTCCGAACATGACTAAAGAGTGAACTTTGTGTAATAGTTGCCCTTTAATGCGGGAATATGTGCTAAAAAACAACTGCAAAAGAGAAAGCTGCAGCTTGGCAGTATAACACAGTGTAATTAGCTAATGGTGTTCAGTGGTGGGTACTGATCATGGCTGTGAAGGTGATTAAAGTGAATTAGATTACAAAGGTAGAACAAACCAGACACTGTGTTACATACGACACACACTACACACACTGTATTAGATATGACACATGCCACACACACACACTGTATTACATTCTACAAAAAAAAATTCTGTGGGGGAAATCGTATTGTGTAAAAATCACATCAGAAGCACAGTTTAAATAGTTTATCAGAAGAAAAAGAAGAAGGAAGGAAGGAATAACGGAAGGAAGGAGGAGCCCCTGAGGAATAGTTGAACCGAGTTCAGAGTGCTCAGATGGATGCTTGAGCTTCCGCTCTTGGTGCACATTATTTCATGTCCGAGTCTATAGTCAGTTAATGACAGTGTTTTCTGCATGCATGTACTGTATGCGTGTGTGTATGTGTTGAGTAATCTATGCGGGGACTGACAGTCGATCAGACCCTGATCCGAGAGCATTAAAAGGAGTTGCAGTGTGTGCAAATCGACTCTATCTACTTATTGGCTGTGTTTAGTTTACTGTAGCAGGTTGAGTTAACCCCTTTACTCCCACTCCGCACCATCACGTGGACGAGCTGGTGGATTATGGTGAATTTTAATAACACCCATATAGTGTGAGGTATCTGTATTAACCATTGCATGATGTACAGTATATTTAAGAAAACACCAACTAAGACAGTTAGGAGTCATTGTGCATGTTTTGAATTCTTTATAACTAAGAAATGTGATTCCTCTTTGTTGTACTGTTTAGCTAATTTTTTAGCCTCCCACCACTTATCAGTAGTGTAAACCTCACACTAAGAAACCCTTCCTATTCATAAAGCAATGATTTGTCATTTGTGGATTTCACACAATCTGTTAGGATTCGATTAGATTTATAGCATCATAAAGTGATGAGTCGATATGTTATGATATTATAAAAATCTGCTAGGTTCTGAATAGATTTAGATTCTTCACGTTATGGCGATTTTGTTATGTTTCCACTGAATCTGCTGGGATTCGATTTGATTTAGAATCATAAGATGATGTGTCAATTTTATTATCCTTATTCTAATAATAAAATATTTAGCGATTTTAATCTGCTAGGAATCAAATAGACTTTGAATCAGCCAGGATTCCATTTGATATCCAATGAGTTCACTAAATCTGCTAGGATTGATTTCATTTACAGTATATTCATCAGGTAAGTTTGAGTCAAGTTTGTTGTGATTCCACAGAATCTGCTAGGAATCTATGCAGTTTCTATTCTTTGGGTAACAATTCCATTTTTTTCCCTATGTGTGCACTACGATATGATATGATAAAATCATGAGAAAACATATTGGTATTTCACTAAATCTGTCATGATCCAAAACATTTTAGTAGACTCACACATTTAATGTGATGTCTGTTACATCAATACATGGTCCAATGGATCACTTGTGTAGTAAACTAAATCCAACGTGTCTGCCTGTGGGTTCATGTCTTAGAGATTTTAGCAGCCAAGAAGAGCACTATCCAGTTTGGTGCCAATGTCATGGGGGTTTCAAAATGGTGGCTGATGAGGTCGTACAGTCACAGTTGATTCACATGTCTACAAAATCAGCAATGACCCAATTAACTGCTTTAATTCATTATTTATAGAGCTACAATATAATGTATTATGATTCTATCTTCCACTAGGGGCGCTAAACTGGACAGTGGTCCACTGTTACACTTACACTAATCAGTTGGTCTTTCGGGTACTCCCATCGTGTGGTTACAACAGCGGACCATCTGATCCGCACACATAACTTGGCGCAAGTTTTACGCCGGATGCCCTTCCTCCCATTTTATCCATGATTGGGACCAACACTGCATCCAGTGGCTGGGATTTGGACAAGAAGCCTACCACTGAGCCACCAATCCACAAACCTATACTAATCAGTAGGCCACCATGAGATGATTGTTGCTATGTTTAGGTCTCTCAGGCTGTGTGAGTAGTGTAACGCATGTACACTATAAAAAAAATATCTGAAGTCTTCATATTAGCGTTTGTAATTTGTAGTGTTAAGGTGATTCCATTAGTAAGACCCCCAGCTTGATGAATAAAATTGGTTTTTACGCGCAATGTCTTATTGATCACATTATTGTGAAAAAACATCATAAATTGTCAGTTGAGGGATTTATTTCAAAATTTTCCTTAATATTTGATATGAATATGGCACAATCATTAATAATGGATTTATGTCAGCATGAACTTTATAAGTGCTCTTGTTTTCTACAATTGTTTTTACATTTCTTGGCCTTGAGTCGATGTTTCCATCGTAGTATAAAATGGGTGTTTTGCCATTGATGTTTGGATTTCATTGCCCAAGCTGACTGATTGATGCGTGCATGCAAAATAAAATCTTCTCCAGCTGAACCCTGGCTCTGAGTCTCCTGATTCCTTGATCATCTAATGCTCTGGTCAGATCCAGAAGATTTTATTTTTATTTACAACACAGTGAAACAAGTTAGTTCCAGTGTTCACTTACACTATAGCAGCTATAAACAGCCTTTCCCCTCAAAAATAAAAAGTCACTGAAGACTTCTTCAATAAATGTTAAATAAATGTTTCATTACAGAAAAAAAAAAAATAATAATTTCTGTAATGAGACATTTTTATATATATAAATCTTCGTCTCTCCCCATGTTCTCTCTCTCTCTCTCTCTTTCTGTACACTCTGTTTGTCATGGAAGCTGAAGCGAAAGCCCGGTGAGACGCGGCCGCGTGCGATGTCCTGCGGTAATCTGAAACCTGACCCCCAGCACTGGATGTTATAAAAAGATGCTAACAATAAACATTTAGCCAAAGCGGAAGAAGCCATAAAAGCCAAAGCCGCCTGCAAGGCAGGATTTATAACGGGTCGTAAATCTGAAATGATCAATAAAGTGTTAAGTGGTGCGCGTGCAGCAGATGCGCTCTGGTGGCTGCGCTTCGTCTCTGCCTGCTGCTGCGTCTACATGCGCACGTGTCTGTTCATTTAAAACCAGCGCCAACAGCATGCTGGAGCAACACGCTCACCCAGCAGTGTTTATTATCGCAGTAACAGGTCATTATGTACTGAAATAACAGGTGACTTTTACTGCTTCTTAAAAATAATCACATGACTCACATCACTCAGCCTCAGTAAGGGCTTTACCCTGCTCATGGTGCCGCTGGACCCGGAACCTGTCCTGTCCCAGGGACACCGGGTGTGAGGTGGGAACACACACTGCACGGGAGACCACAGGACACATCACACAATCTTACAGGAACTTTATTTCTTTATTTAAACAAACTGACTTAGAGGCAGCTTTTTTTAAATGAGAGAACAAAAAGTTAAAGAAAGATAAAACCAAATGGAAAAAAAAAGAAGTAAAAATAAAATAAAGACGAAAGAAAGAAAGAAAGAAAGAAGGATGTGTAAAGCACAGATTAGAAAAATTAAGAAAAAGAAAGTAAAAGTAAAAGACAGACAGAAAGAAAGAAGGAAAGAAGGGAAGAAAAGAAGAACCAGAGTGAATGAAAAATGAATAAAGAAATTAATAAAATGAATAAAGAAATAGCAAAAAATAAAACACAAGACTGAAAGAAAGAAATGTAAAAATAAAACAAAGGATGAAAAAAGAAAGAAAGAAAGACAGGCAAAGGTAAAGAAATTTTAGTGGGAGAAAGCAGTGGTAATATTTCTCTCTCTCTCTACAGCAGCACTTCTTTAAATTAGAAAATAGTATTAAGTAAAGACAATCTCTGAGCAGGGGTTAGGAGGAGGTGTAATCCAGGCAGTGTGTGATGGGGAGGAGTGTGTGTGTGATGGGGGAGAGTGAGTGTGTGTGTGACGCAGGAGCCGACAGTCAGGCTGATTTACTCACGCGCTAGAGAACGAGGTTCAAGACTGACGTGGATTTCACTCTGGCCTGACTCATGATGTCGTGTCGCCTCAGTCACAGATTTCTGCTTTTCTTTTCCTTGGTTCTTCACCAAGTCCGTCTTCCATCTTCTGAAGCTGCATGGAGGAGTCAGGTGGAGGAGAAGAGCATGAAGAGAACACAGTGATGAGAACAAATTGGTGAGAACACCCTGAGCTGTGCTGGTGTTTGTGAGACTCCAGAGTGACCTCATGTCTGAGCCCTGATCATCTCCACTAAACTCCTACTTAGAGATTATAACCATAATTATATAATTATAACCAAAGAACAAAAATGGTTAAGAAAGAAAGAAAAGAAAAAGGGGTAAAAAAAAAAAAAGAACAGAAAAAAGACAAGAGAGGGGAAAGAAAGCAAGCAAGAAAAAAAATAAAGACCAGAGTGAAATATGGAAAAATGGAAATTAAAGAAAGAATGAATAAAAGAACAAAAGAAAGAAATGTACAAAGGAAAAATGAAAAGTAAAAAGAAGAAAGTAGGGGTAAAGAAAGAACAGAAAAAAACAGAGAAACTGAAGAAAAAAAAATAAGAGAGTGAGAGTGAATGAAAGACAGGAAGGAAGAAAGAAAGAAAGAAAGAAAGAAAGGAAAAAATAAGGACCAGAATGAAACAGGAAAAATGTGAAAATAAATTAATAAATGAAAATAAATAAATAAAGAACGAAAGTAAGAAATTAAGAAAGAAATGTACAAACGAAGAAGGGAAAGTAAATAAATAAATAATGGGTAAAGAAAGAACAAATAAAAACTGAGTAAAAGATAAATAGATAGATAATGAAACAAAGACCAACAAAGAGTGAAACAAAGAGTGAAATAGGGAAAAGAAAAAAAGAATGGAATAAGGAAAGAAAGGAAAGAAAAAGAAGTGAAAGAAAAGGAAAAAAGAAAGAAAGGTATCTGGTGAACAAAGTTGACATGTTCTCCATGAGGAACATCTGTGGGTCTGAAGTCTGAACTTGGGTGTCATCAGTTTCATAAAGTCTCTTCTATTCACTCATTCACTCGTTTAGTAACAGTGCACTTCCACACCTGATTCACTTTGTTGTCGATTTCACTCGGACTGTTTTCATAAGTTTTTGTTTGATTGTTTGTTTGTTTTTACAGAACTGGATTGTTAGCGCCACAGCATGGTGGCGTAGTGGTTAGCACTGTGACCTCACACCTCCAGTGCCAAACCTTCAGATCTGCGTGTGTGGAGTTTGCATGTTCTCCATGTGCTTGTTGGGTTTCCCTCAGGGGCTCCGGATTCCTCACACAAGACATGCAGATTAGGCTAATTGGATTTCCCAAATTCCCCTTACTGAGTGTGTGTGTGTGTGTGTGTGTGTGTGAGTGTGTGTGCTTGTGCCCTGACATGGACTGGCACTCCGTACAGAGTGTACCCTGAGTCCCCTGGGATAGGCTCTAAGTCTCCTGTGACCCTGTACAGGATGAACGGTGTAGAGAATGAGTGAGTGAGTGATTTCTCATGGTCTGGGGACTAACGAGCATCAGGGACAACGAGAACTGTTTAAATGATAGCTTGGGCTCCCAGTAAGGTCACACCAGTTACACAAGATCCACTGGGAGCATTTCACAGGGAGCTCAGGGCACAAGACAGGGGACACACTGGGACACATACACTACAGATCAGCTTACACTGCAACCATTTAGTGGACACACAAACAATGCATTGACTAGGACTAACATGTGGGAAGACTGTTATTTGAGAAATTTGACCAAAGTAGATTGATAAAATAATTAGGAGTTTAATAGAATTATTATTAAATAAATAACTGCTTGTACAGAATCCAAAACCCGGTGGATCACAAATATCCAAAACACAGGATCTTGCTCATAGTGTAATATGTTGCATGGTCACAGCTCTGAGAGTGTGTGTGTGTGTGTGTGTGTGTGTGTGTGTGTGTGTGTGTACACACGCCGCATGCTTTCAGAAGCAAATCAGGCTGCTAACGATAACGATGACGAATCTCTCAGCCGAGGAGCCGGTCATCTAAATTAAGTTTTGTCAATAACGTTGCTCCTGTTCATCTTCTCAGGAGATCTGAGCAGAAATATCGGTTACAGTAAGCGACCGGCGGCGAACGATTTCTCTCAGCTTTCTTTACAGTAACGTCATTAGCATACAGGGGGACTAGCACTGGATATCGGATTCGGGTGCGTGATACAGAGACGTGAATCCGCCACGCTGGCTACATGACCACGCATTCGATCGGCCGCTCGGGTGTGAACGAGAGACCGATGCTGAGAGGAAGCAGGCTGCAGGTCTGTGGTCTGAATGGAGCCGTGAGTGTGACTCTTTAGCTCTAATATCATGCAGAAAAATGCTGTTAGCTACAAAACATCGTACCTTGAGATAAGACTTGTGAATCACCCAGGACGTCGCTAAGAACCGTGCTAAGGCTCGTGATATTAATACGAATAAAGCAGTCAAGAACTGCTCTGATTTCCATCTACATCAACATTAAACATGGAATTTTATACAGTGGAACCTTGGATTACGAGCATAATTCGTTCCGGAAGCGGGCTCATATTCCAAAACACTCGTAAACCAAA
>JAOVVA010000048.1:5661590-5672166 GCA_028565275.1 Leiocassis micropogon | reverse complement strand
GTATTAAAAATCTTTGCTCGTCTTGCGGAACACTCGCAAACCGCGTTACTCGCAATCCGAGGTTTCACTGTATATTGTTGGACGCTATGATCCATCGTCAAGAGGCAACAACCACCTTACAAACCTCTACATTGTTTTATTTATTTATTTATTTTTATTTTTTACCGAATACTTTTCAAACTTTTGAAAAGGGTCCATTTTTTAAATAATTGTATTCATTTATTGTGGATGGTTGCCATTATTTCTGAACTGTAGTGAGCTGTAGCGATGGGGATCACCAGGGACCCGTGGATAGGATATTATCACGATACTACTGTAGCTAGTACTGATTCCATCTGTATTGTGATTTTGTTAGAACCATGATTTTATAAATATCCTGATTCTATATTAAGTTTTTTTTTTTCAGATTTTGTTACAATTTTAAACAAACCACAGAAAATTCCTACCTTCCTGCCAATGTGTGAATAATTTAACGTGCACCTCCTGCAGGATTATACAGGAACTGCAGCATTTTACCACCTCAAATGCAAACGCACATTAAAACATTTACATTATGCTCTTATGTAGAGCGACTCATAAAATGTGCTTTGAAGTTTCCATCATTGGATAGATCCTTACACTGGTTACTAGGCTACTAACTAGGTTACTAACTGGTTACTTGTAAATGTAAAAATGTATTTAATTAAAAAAATCAATACATGCATCACAAAAGAATCGTGATACGTAACCGAATTAATTTTTTGCCCTGATCTCTAGTAAGCCGTGCCTGATATATAATATGACATCATATAAGACAAGCTCCTCCCCCCTGCTTGTTGTCCAGTCCTGCTGTTATCTCTAGGGGGCGTGTCTCATCTCTAGCTCAGTCACACGGACAATGAAAGAGCACAGGAGTAAAGCAGAGGTTGAGAACATAGTAACGTATGGGACCTTTAATATATATTTTCTTACCTGTAGTGTTTGTATGATGAAGCGTGAAAGGAGCTGTGAAAGTTAATGTTGAACATCATCGATGTGTGGATTTGGGTGCTCAGGTAGACGCTGTTCTGGTTATAATGTAGAAATCATATGATAGCAATTATCGTTCACACTCAATGACACTTATTTACTCATTCTCTATAGCGCTCATCATGTACATAGTCGCAGGAGGTCTGGAGTCTATCCAGGACACGAGGCGGGGTACACCCTGGATAAGGGGGCCAATCCATCACAGGGTACACAAGCACACATACTTACACACTACGGGAAATTTGGGAACGCCAGTTATGCTAATCTGCATGTTTTTTGGACTGTGAGAGGAAAACGGAGAACCCGGAGGAAACCCACCATGCACAGGAAGAGCATGCAAACTCCACACACAGACCCCGTGGTGGGAATCGAACCTATGACCCTGGAGGTGTGAGGTCATAGTGCCACCTACAAAAACACTAAATATTTAACCTTATTTCTTTGTTATCATTCATACCACAACACAGCTCCTCTCTTTGACTTGTTCAGGTTCGGAAAAGTTTTATCGGATTTACTAATACTCGCTTCAAATGGCAGGAATGTAGAAATCAATGAAATTAATGAAAAGAAAAAAAAGAAGGTTATGTGCTTTTTACTCATCACAGTAGAAGAAAAGCTGCTTTACACCATGACAATCATTTTGCCAAAAAACCTGGTGGAGATAAAAAATAAAATTTTATATTAAATTCATGAACCTTGAAATGAAAAATGAAAACATAATCCATTTTATTTTTCACATTAAATAAAACTTGTATGGAGAAGTTAGATGAACTTTCAAGCAACAACCAAACAACTCTGCAGGAACGTTTATACGTTTTATTGTGGACAGGACATGATGATTAACATTTGGGGCAAATACAAAATTTAGAAACGTGACGTCACCTAGAAGGAAGATAAACAAGAAGGCGTGCGAGTAATAACGCAGTGCTTTAAAGCTCAGAGCTGGTGAGGGTTCGACCATCACCTTCACCACAAACGTTCTCGGCTCCTACTGAGTCTCTGCGTACGAGGATCCGTCTGAAATGGAAAACGTCTTCGATTTTCTTTTCTCCTGCCCCACCGTATAGTCCACGTGGATGCATATATGTCTGGAGCCTTCCTCGGACGGGTACATGTGCACGTCTCCTTCCACCAGCGTGTCCTGCATGACCTCCACGGCCTGATCCAGGTACAGCACGGCCTGCTTCCAGTGCGTCTCGGGTTTGAACGGGGACGTGGACAGGACGAGAGGGTGTCCGCGCGGACAGGAGGACGGGAAAGTCACGGAGAAAAACACGCAGAAGGCGTTGAGGGCGGCCGAGCCGAAGCAGAGGCAGCGGAAACGGCCCTTGACGGAGCTCAGGCGCTCCAGGTTCACGGTGTTGAGGTCGAGCTCGGCGAATTTGACCGGGTGAGCCAGGACGTCTTCGACGGTCACGGGTTTTATGGTGATCTCCGGGCTGGCCGTGATGCACCTACGGGCGAAGTCGGTCATACAGGACATGTCGACGCCGTACTGGCTTTTCACCGTGCTCCAGAAGCCGAGGCGCTCCTCCACGAGCAGGTCGTTCACGGGCGCGATGAAGAGCTCGGCTTTATCGGGGAGCATCACGCCGCCGGGTTTGAGCCACCGGTCCCGGGCGGCGATCACGGAGTTCAGCATGGACTCATGGAGCAGGGTGTAACCCATCCACTCGCTGACTATCACATCCACCTTCTCAGGCAGGTCCACCGCCTCCAGGGCGCCCCGGATCACCTGCACCGTGTCCTCCACTTTGTTCAGCCTGATGATCTTCTCGGCCTGCTCTGCTATGGAGCTGGCCTCCACGGCGTACACCTTCCTGGCCCCAGCCTGGGCACAGAACACACTCAGCACCCCGGTGCCTGCCCCCACGTCCAGCACAACCTTCCCCTCGATCTGACTTTGGTTATTAAATATGGCTTTCCTGTAAGTGTCAGTGCGCACAGTGTCCGCGATCATCTCCTCATGGATACTCACATCCGCGTAGCTCTCAAAGTACAGCTTATCCTCCGCGGGTTTGTCCAGTTTTCTTCTCTTCGAGCCGGCTTGAGACATGTTTCCTCACACGCTTTACGTTAACTCATCATAAAACACCAAAAACTACCCTAAAACCCTATTCATGTGCACTACTTAGTGCATAAATCATCGCTTTTCTTACACACTTGCTAGTGCTCACGTTGCGATTTGGGTAGTGCGGCTTACTTCCGCGTTTGTCCCGGTGCATTATGGGAAATGTAGTATTATAGCGTTTGCGGCGAATAGAGTACGACTAGTTAAAAGACTACATTTCCCTGATATCATCTTATTTCCCCCTTTCACGCATTGGTTTTAGGTTTTATATTTCATATTATTATTTTGTATTTACATGTTTATATTAAATTTACTTATATTATTTTATATTTTTTTAGTAATTAAGTAAATTTAATATATAAACTCTATATACGTACTCTATATAAAAACAAGCATTAATCATTCCAGGTGCTGAGTGCTAGCAATGGCATTTGCTATGTGTAAAGCAACTAGCTAGAATGTTAGTTATTTTTCTATTTATTTGTTTTATTTCATCTCATCATCTATACCACTTTATCCCGGGTACAGTGTCGCAGGGGGGCTGGATCACAAGGGAGGATACCCATCACAGGGCACACATATACACACATTCACACACTCCAAGCAATTTGGGACACGCAAACGCCATACACACAGACCCGAGCTGGGAATCGAACCCAGACCCTGGAGGTGCACGGCGACCTCCAAATTTATTTCAACTTAACTTAACACATACATATTCATCATCTATAATCTATTTATTCCTATAAGGAGCCCTACGTCTCCTGGGATGGGCCAAAACTGCAGCTCTTGTGTGATGCAGTGGTCAGGACATACCAAAAGTGATCCAAGAAAGAGAAAACAGGTGAACTGGTGAAAGGGTCATGGGTGGCCAAGTCTTACTAATGCAGTGGGGAGTGAAGGCTGGCCTGTGTAGTTTAATCCAATAGAAGTAAAGGTTTATGCTGGTTCCAGTAAGGTGTCAGAACACATGGGCCATTACTGTTTCCAAGAGGAAACCTACTCACATGGGTGGTCATAATGTTATGGCTGATCAGTATATATGACAACGTATTTTAAATCTGACACCTGGAGTAACTTATATAAGCACTAGAACTAAAAACTAAAGCAGTAGTGAAATCGAAATAATATTAAAGCTAACGTGATCTTTCATAGCGTGAGCCGTGCCGTTACAGGTAAATCCCAAACCTGCAGCAATAGCAAACAATCTGTGATGCTGTGGATGCTGTGTCAGCCGAATGAGGCAGAGTTAGGATGAAGAAATAATAATAAAAAAAAAGTGGTTTGATGGCACATGGAATGACGGTGTAACCTCTGTCACTGTATGTTAGAGTTTTATAAAGTTGAGTTTCTTTCAACAGTTGTTACTGGATAGCTGTTTTCATGATGATGTGTTTCAGAGTGCTCCTGGAAACTCAAAACAGCTCAGCATCCATTCATCCGTCACATCAAATCTGTGCGATCTCTAAAAACACGCTCTCTGCGTATAAGCCCTGAACAGCAATAGCATCAAACATCAATCTGTTAACCATTCAGAAGCAAAACACACACAAGCACACGAGGGTTTTTATAGTCTTAACTTGGATCAGCTGACCAGTAGTATCTCTTCATCCCAGAAATTAAAGTTTCTCAAATTTGTTAATTTTGCAGATTGTGAAAAAAAATAAAATTCATATTAAAATTTTGCTCGGTATATACACAACCATACACAGTATGATGCAGTGAAAGGTTTGTATGACTGTGTATCGTCTGTGACCTAAAATGGAAAAATACAATAGAATAAAATAGAAAGATTTTATAAATAAAAATAAAATAAGCACGGGGTAAGCACGGTGACTTAGTGGTTAGCACTGTTGCCTTGTGCTGTGGTATGTCCCCTTGCTTGGCGGGTTTCTTCCGGGTACTCCAGTTTCTTTCCACAGTCCAAAAACCAACCTGGAGATTAAGTTAATTGGCATCTCCAAATAGCCTGTAGTGTGTGAATGAACGTGTGAGTGTGTCTATGTGTGTGTGCCCTGTGATGGATTGGCACCCCATCCAGGGTGTACCCCACCTTTCCCCCCTAAAACTCCTGGGATAGGCTCCACGCCCCCGTGACCCAATATACAATATTATGCAATATAAGCAGTATAGACAATGAGAGTGAGTGAAAACATCATGTAAGTAATGATTTATATAAGCATATAAAAATAAAAAAATGCCTCCCAAGATCATATTGCTTATAGTTTTTCTATTTATCATATTGCTCTTTTTTAATAAAGATTTCTCATAAGTAATCATCATTAGTTATTCACAGCTCTTCTATTGGATCAGACTACACGGGCCAGCCTTCGCTCCCCATGTTTTCCTTCTTTGGATCACTTTTGGTATGTCCTGACCACTGCAGACCGGAACATCCCATTAGAGCTGCAGTTGAAGAGTTGCCCTGACACAGTCATTTAGAAATCACAATTTGACCCTTGTCAAAATCGCCAAATCCCCATGCTTGCCCATTGTTTTCTGCTTCAAACACATCAACTTCAGGTAGAAAGGTTCACTTGCTGCCTAATATATCCCACCCACTTCCAGTCACCACTAGATAGTGAAAATATACAAATATGCAATGAGAGAAAAAAAAAAGGAAACATGGGTGTATCCCACAAATGAATATGTATGACAAAAGAAGAACAAATTGTGGATACAATCAAAACTAAGAGATCATTTGTCTGTGTATCACTTCTTAATTATTTGTACCTTACAGCACAGTGAAACGATTTTTTCATAAATCCCAGTTTAGAAGCTACGGTAAGAGCGTAGGGTCAGCCAGGAAACAGCACCCCCTGGAGCAGATAGGGTTAAGGTCCTTGCCATTGTTGAGCCCATGCTCAAGAGCTCAACAGTCGCAACTTGGTGGTGATGGGACTTAAACACCCGAGCTTCTGATCAGTAACCCAGAGCAGTAACCAGTTGAACTACCATTGGCTACATGGTGATTGCATGAGGCCCAGTGTTTCTGGATGTTTGCACAGGGGTCTAAAAGTCATTGCGTATTTGTTATGCGCTGTTGTGGACGTGGTGATTCTCAGCCCCGGGAGAACAGCCAATGTTCCCTGCTTTTCTCAGAATTGTTTATAACGTTGTAAACAGTTGTACATCAGGAGCAGACTGCCTGTGTTGCTCTATGTGAGAGCACTGATACATAACCTGCTAAATATCTACAATCTGATGTTTTGGTGTACATTTCTCTCTCCAGCACTCCTGAACTGTACTTTACTAGAGCCGATTCACATGAAACCTATTTAAACGATGTATAAAGAAGTTCAACATTTATATTTTATCACTTTTGGCTAAAATTAGAGTCCACCTGAAGGCCTTTCTCTCTCTCGCTCTCTCTCTCTCTCTCTCTCTCACACACACACACACACACACACACACACACACACACACACTGTCCATATATTAAAGCCACATCATTCTCAGGTCATCCTTTATTTCCAACACAAAACTCTCTCCAGTATCTGAAGACAATGACACATCCTCAGCTGGTGCATTGATGTGGTTTGAAAACAGCGTGATGTACGACCGCTGTCTTCCTATCACCAGGAGATGCTCATTAATCTAGATCTTATTGTTGTTTGGATTCTGGGTTGATGCGCTGATATATTTTGGATACAGGGTGATTTATTAGAGCGTTCTTCCTCGACGGAAGCATGAGCAATTCAATACCCGATAATAGTGATAGATTAGTGAAAGAAAACAAAAATGTAGAGAGCTTTATTGGTTTAGATGAAAAGATGTGACAGGCAGGATAGTTGTGTATATGGTGTTAGGTTGTCATTGGATTAATTGGTACAGTAATACGTTTCCATGTTCAGTCCATGTATCAGGTACAGCGTTTAAGGCTTAAAATTAGGAATAATCCTAGGGTACTTATTTTTATGACTAAGCTGCTTGAGGGACATTTAGATTTACAGCATTCGCCAGACACCCTTATCCAGACCGACTTACATTTAACCCAATTCCACATCTGGGCAGTTGAGGGTTAAGGGCCTTGCTCAAGGGCCCAACAGTGGGAATGTGGTGGTGCTGGGGTTTGAACCTGATCCCTTTCCATTAATAATCCAACACCTTTACCACTGAGCTACCTCTGGAACACATCCAGCATTGTGTGACCTCTTAATAGTTAACAACACTAGTCAGGCTGGTTATTGAGAAACATTATTACATTCAGGACAGAAGAAATTCAAAATTATGATATAAAGTATAAAGCCTCCAGTTTTCTATTGAAAAATAGTATAGCAACTCAGTATAATTTAAAATGCTAACGCTAATAAAGCTTAGAACATTTGCTAGCCAGTTAGCTATGCTATTGCTCCTAGCACCAGCGCTACATTACTGTAGGTTTTCTGACATTGTGTGAACCTTCCCATGCCCTCCCATTCCTTATACAGTAATACTTCCTATAACCCGTGTCTGGATGAATATTCATCACTGGAACCCAGAAACCACTGGAACCAGAAAATGCTAATGTGTTTCCATTCTGTCTGTCTCTGTGTCTTCATATAACTTATCCTATTCTACCAGCAGTGCTAATTAGATAAGAGCTTTAGCATTTAGTGCATGCTCCTGCGCTGTTCTGTACTTTATAAGCAAACAGTATAAATGTCAGGTCTCAGTCCGGAGACTCCACAGACTCCACATGTTTCCTGCTCTAACACACCCTAACACGTGATTAACTAAAGAGTTTAATCAGGTGCATGGGGCAGGATGGGGACCGAGACGCAGTGCGTTATGAGACACTTACGGAGAGCCGATTTCATTTTGAAAGCATTTTCTCTGATTTCCAAGCAGGATGCTTTTATCTAAACACAAAGCTTTAAAGCTTTACTGTATCTGGAGCTGGAAAAAGCTTTAAAAAGAAATATTAAAAACCTTGAGGAGCTTGGTTTGTGAATGAAGCAAATGCTAATGTGATGTTTCATTACACCGAAATGCAGGCTTACTAATTTAAATAATGCTAAAAAAAATTTTTTTTAAAGGCTTTCTTAATAAAAATGGTCCCTTTCTTTTTTACCTCTAAGATATTATGCAATCAACCCATACATGCTCTCTTACAACCCTGCAACTGTATGGCTGTATCAATACAACTCGAAGTTTACACTTCCATCGTTCACACTAGGCGAGCAATATGTAGTATGAGACTTTCTTGTGATGCTAGGGGGCAGCAGTGAATAATAGCTCTGTTTCATACGTTAGGTTAATATGAGGTGGTGTTTAAGTCAAACCGGGACTTTTGATTGTGCAGAATAACAGAACACAGTTATGAGAGTAAAAACTCACTTTATTTCTCTGTATAATCCCCTGCTATACTAATGTACTTATCACAGTGTTTCATTTGTGCTTGGACACCATCAAGGTAGAACGATGCCACGGTCGAACTGTTTGCTTCACTTTTGAAACGCTGGCCTCCCAGGAACTCCGTTATCGGCCCATAAACGTGGAAATGGCATGGAGTGAGATCAGGACTGTACGGGGGATGTGGCAATAACTCCCAGCTGAGGTTCCTGTAACGTAGAAGTGGTGTTGGTGAATGATTGTGTGTACAGTTCACACGGACAGATACGTCTCTTCCGCAAGTTGGCGACGTCGATTTTCAAGGATCAGACGTTCCACTTGCCGTACAAAAGTTTGTGTTGATATTGTTCATCCTCACAAGCCTAAGCTACATGACAAACACCACTGCTACTTTACATTTAGCTATTGGGAAATAAAAGCAAAGCTTATAGTGAGATGAAAATGAAGCCTAAACGCAGAGAGAACGCCCCTTATAAAAATAAGCCTGCGCTGAATCTTAAAGTACACATTTACACAAACGATTTTCAAAAAGAACACACTGCTTTTTGTGTAAACACTCCTGTAAACGATTATTAAATAAATTGATTTGTATCAGGATTGCGTATAAGAGAGCCAATATTTTTAACCTTTGAGCATTAAATTACAATTTTATGCATGAAAATAAATCAGGATTTCTTTTTAACTATTTATAGAATAAGAATATCTGGGTATATTTAAATTTTGTATGGCATGTCTCTTATAACATTAGCGGAAGAAATAAAAAAAAATACATAGGCGCATACAGAGGAGCCTTCAGTCATGTCAATTTAAATTGATTTAAATTTCAATATTGTTATCTTGTCTGTATGTGCAAAAAAATCCTAGTAAAATGATTCGTGTTAGCTTTGTCATTACTGCGGACGTTGGAGCAAAGTCAATAAATTTATATATTTTTCACAAGCATTATATTCTGTATGTCGCGTGTTAACATAAACACACTGATTTACCTGAACCTATAGCAGGCCATGCTCATGTTATATATACCATGTCCCATGATGCATTGTGTGTGCATGTCAGGTGTGACACAGGTCACATTCAGATTAATATTTCAGCTGTATTCTAGCCTACATTAGTCTATTAGAGCCTGGCTCTGAGCGTTCATCTGGACCACAAAGCTGATGTGTTTATCCAGGGTTATTTAATAAAAGCAATCACAGACATATCCAGGAAGCAAAAAGCAGCCTGGACATGATGATGAAAAAAATAATAACCTGGGCTAAATCTGATAAAACACTATAATGCATCAAACTCCTGACATTTAGGCTGATTGCATATCATTTTCCCGAGCAAATGAATGAATTAAACATGATATAAATTGGTATTTTTGTTCTTCAGTGAAATCCTCCCTCTCTCTCTCTCTCGCTTTCTCTCTCGGGCCGTCTGGCGTTCGCTCCTGGGCAGCTGTGCTGGCGTCGGCCCAGACCCGCTGTGAGTTCACATTCTCTCCCATGATGGACGTCACTTTCTGCTGTTACTCTTAACAAAACACCCACGCATCGCCACGGGCCGTCAGTCAGTCCCGCTGTGTGTTGGGCAGCTGCGTGCCAGGGTTTACAGACGTAGCGTGATGTCCACTGGGCATCCAGGCATGAGCGCGTTTACAATATCAGCACTATGTAGGCTGTCTAGGTAGTCACCCTAACCATCGTCATTCAACCTTGATGTGATGTTAAAATGATAATGATGTGTTATTAAAATTTTTATGCCTTTCTAATAAAAAAGGAATTCCAATAGAATTCCAGAGCTGTTTAATTGTTTTTTTCAATAACTAAAGCATATTCATTTAAAAAGCTAGCAAATAAACAGATAGAAAAACAGATATTGATGTGTTTAAACTCTTTTAGCGACCAACTAAAAACAAAGCTTGTATCACCTATCTACAAACATCTATGTAAATAAATAATAAATAACACGTGAATAAAATAATAAAAATAAATATTGTACTAATCAATAAACAAATGGCAGTCGTATCACCTTCCAGATACAACAACAACCAAATCAACAAACAAATCCAATCACATTTCTCCAGACAAACACAACCAAAAATGTTTTAGTGAGAGTGAGTTGAGCAGTTGTTCAGTGTCAAGTGTTGAGTATTAATTATTTTAATATATTAATTTTTTT
>JAOVVA010000048.1:5613750-5626936 GCA_028565275.1 Leiocassis micropogon | reverse complement strand
GGAATCACAAAGGAGTTTTCATTTTCTGCAATGGAAAAGTACTCGAACTAGTTACTTTTATCAGAAGGTAACGCTGACAGTAATTTTGTAATGTAATTAGTTACTTTAAAAAGTAATGTCCGCCAACACTGGTGGTGTATATGCATGTGTGCCCTGCGATAGAATGGCACCAAAGCACTACAGACATAACATCCCTAATGGAATTCTGTCGTGCATCGGCAATTCGTAATACTTCCATTTTCCTGACTCCTTAATTAGAGATGTTCTTCAGCAGCCTTGCTGTAATGTGCAGATGGTTTTGGTTCATCTTTCCCACCACAATTTAAGGCTTAAGATAAAAGCCTTTTTGTATTACTACTCAAATCACACAGAGGAAACCTGACCGTGTGGCTGTAGTGACAAAATTAACCGAGGAGATATTGAGGACCTGGAAACGACGCAGCTCACAGCATGTCGCTAAATAAAAGCCAGCCACATCAGACTAATAAGCTGTAATGTATAGGCCATGTTCAGCTGCAGCTCTCTGTCACAGCACTCAAAGCGGCTTAATAAAGTCAAATTACACCAGATTGGCCTTTTTAACAGCATTCCTTAATGAACTGGATCTGATTTGTCACGCTCCTGGAAATCGGGTGCACTGGGACGCCTGGGTGGCATATAAGTGCGTCTATTCTTTTCTTCTTTTTTTCCTAGCTCAAAATAAGAGTTAAGAAAAAGTTTTTTTTCTTTTACATAATCATGCAGAGAGAATAAAGTAACAGTGTTACATTAGCTTTCGGTTTTGTGGCTTTTTACAGTGAAAATAGTTAACTAGCTGTTTAATAATTCCCCAGCTAGCAGGGTCCAGGGACCATGCATTCATCTTTAAACTATATAAAAAGCTATTGTTACTGACTAAATAAGAGGCTGGTATGCTAACTAGGTGGTTTGCTACTTACCTAGCCAACAAGGTAAAGTAGCGAAGGTCTATGAGGGGCTACCATGTCTTTTTCTTCCAGTTTACATGCTTAAACTTTACTGGAAACTAAAAATAGCTAATAGGTGTGCTAACTAGCTGGTTTGCCAAATATCTAGCCAGAAGTGTAAAAGAGTACATGAAAGTCAGCCCCCATGTTATTTTCTTGCAATTTCACACCCTAACTAGCTTGTTTACTAATTATCCAGCTAACAGGGTAATGAAGGTCTATAGTTTCCCACACTAAAATTCCTTTAGATTTTATACAGGGCCACTAATGTCTTGCTTAGTATATTAGAAACACAGAATCTCCGGGTCATTTACAATCAATGTAAAGTTCAAGAAGTTGTAATGGAATTATTTCATATAAAATAAGTTATTTCTATATCTTCCTCTCTTCCTCATAGATCTGATATTAAGCTGTTAAATCTTCCCTGCTGCTCCCTTCCCTTCCTTCTCATTCTCTCTTTATCTCTCTCTCTCTCTCTCTCTCTCACTCTCTCCCACTAACTCGAGGTAACACCTTCTGGCTCGTTTCTGGACGAACTCCTGTCGAACTTCCTGTAACGGGTTCAACCCTTTGTGCAAGGGTTGCACCACAGACACATGGACACGCGGCGAGGTCTTATGGTAATTTTATTTGGAAAAATGGGATAGGAAAGGGCTAAAGGAGGGAGGATGGAAATAAAGGGCAGCAAAGAAGTGAAGGTGTGCACGTGCAGGTCCATTAGCGTTGATTATTGCCCGAGCTGGTGGCCCCCTGCACGCACCTGCAGAAGGGGGGCGTCTATGTAGGGAACCTATGGAGTGAGCGAGGAGCAATAACAATTTGAGGCGCAGGCCCATCACAGGCGCACGCTGTGCTGGTTCCACTCTTTTGTTCTTCAGGATTTCACCAGGACATTTTACAATGTTTTATGTTCTTTGTAGTAACCGATGTCGATGGCACAGGCATTTGGTCAAAACACATCTTTTGCTGTTAACCTGACAGACAACATGCTTGTATGTTTGAGTGCCTTCTGAAAAGCCAGAAAAGATTATCAAAGCACAGCAGACCAAGCAACTTTAAACTTTAAAACTTTAAACACATGAATGAGATTTCCTTTGAGTTTATTAATTAATTCTTAATTAATTAGCTTGGTGTATAACTAGCTAATGTGTTAAAGCAATAAAATACACTCAGCTGCTTTCTCAAGAAAATTCACATTACTTGTTGCAATATTTACTCAGATTAGTTCTACATAATCTACATAGACATATTGCAGACTGGAAACTTTTTAGATAACTAGCTAACTAGCAGGCATTGCAAATAGCTTGATTGCTATAAGTTAGTCTTCAAAAATATTTTGACAATGCTAATAAGTTAGTATTCCTAATACTAAGTCTTATTTACAAATGGTTACTGTATTTGTTTTAGAAAATGTTTATGTTAAACAATATTTAAATCCCTTTGCAGAGATACTATATGATCTCAGTAATTAAGTAGCTAGTTGGTGGCAGAGCAAAATATCTGGTAACATATAATTTGTAATATTATATGTTAAATAAACAAACAAATCCGTATCACACTTAAGCTCGTGCTGTTGTTCTTAATATCAGCATGGCTGTTATATCTTCTGTACTCAGGCTGCGCACTCGTGCCTATGACCGCATCACGGCCGTACTGATATCCAGCGGCTACATACTGTAAAGCCTGGTTTGAAAAGAGCTAATTAAAGTATGTATACAGTTTTAAATGTTAAGTATTATGATAGTTTTATCTTCTAAAAAGTATTGTGTAAATTCTAGAGTATTATACTAATCGTTATCAAGTTCCTTTCTGTACAAAAATATTAGCTTGCTTACTATCTAGCTAAAATGGCAAAGCAGATAACTAGCTAGCTATTAGCTCGCTAACAGAGTAAAGAACGAAACTCATCAAAACTCAGCTACATGAGTTCGGTAGAACCTGTACATAATGTTTTAAATCCCTGGCGTTTTGAAACAGCGTGCATGTCAAGTCTTAATGCCTTTTGGGTAAGCTGTCCTGAAACCTACCATTTTATCACATTATTTCTGAAAAGTGCTCTGTATTTTTCCTTTTGTTGTGAATCTACAGTATCATGCAATTATGTTTTTTTTTTCAAGCACACAGGAGATTGTATGTCTTGTACATCATGATATGCTGTTTATTTGGTTTCTTTACTTATTCTTTTGAGTATTTGTAGCAATTCGCATACACAATTCCCAACCTCGTCTTATTTCTGTCACTCATGCAGCCTTGTAAGATTTTTTTTAACTCTACTGTCAGTGGCTTGATGTCCAGGTGGACTGAAACGTCTCGCATGCCTTCAGAGAGAGTGAGACGGTGATGTCTCAGCAGGTACCGAGTACTCAGAGAGGCAAAGTCTGGGGGCAGAAATGTTTGTTTTTAAAAACTGTTTTCTGTAGACATATTCACTTGTCCATAAAGTTTTTTTTTTTTTTTGATAACTTTTTCAGGAGACATGCTGCTGTCAGGTTGCTTATATAACATTTTGCAGGAAGAGAAATAATTCAGATAAAATGTACTGCATATCATCCCCACCCCCTTCTAGCAGGTTCTACATTAAGCTGGTACATTGGTTGAAAAGTTTTAAATAAATCTTAAGATGAATCTTCTTCACTTTTATTATAATTGATAATGAATCTGATCACCCATTATTTTATTGATCAGGCTGCAATTTCAGTGATCAGTTCATTGATTTTATTATGATTTTCATGATTCTACGCACCTTATTAGTCCACAATGTAATTGAACAGACAGTTAGTTTAATGATCAGTCCACAAATAATTAAATCAATCTATTGACCCATGGTTTCATTGATCAGTTTATTGATTTCCGTGATCAGGTCACAATTTCAATGACCAGACCTTGATCTCTTTGATCAGCCCATGACTTTATTGACTATTCCTCAATTCCAATGATCAGTCCTTCCTTTCTATCATTGATCAGCTCATGAATTTATTGATCAGCTACGAATCTGTTAATCAGTCCATGATTTCAATGATCAGTGATTTTATAGATCAGTTCATGATTTAATTAATCTGGCCATAGTTTTAGTGCTTGACAAATAGTTTCATTGATCAGTTGATAATGTAAGTGATCAATCCATTGATTCCAATTATCAGTCATTGATCTTATTGATTGGACTACAACTTTATTGATCAGTCCACAATTCCAGTGATCAGTCCGTGATATCATTGATCAGTCGATGAATTTATTGATCGGTCCACAATTCAACTTATGAGTCCATGGTTTTATTGATCGATCCATGATGTCAGCGATCAGACCTCAATATCATTGATCAGCCAATGATTTCAATGATTAGTCCTCAATATTATTAGTCAGTCCATGACTTTATTGATCAGTCCATGATTTAATTAATCTCTCCATAGTTTAATGCTTGACCTATAGTTTCATTAATCAGTTCATAATTTATCAGTCCAGGATTCCAATGTTCATTCTTTGATCTCACTGACAAGCCCAAGACTTTTTGGGTAAGTCCATAGTTTTAGTAATTGACCCATGATTTTATTGATCAGTCCATGATTGCAGCGATCAGCCCTCAATGTCATTGATCAGTGCATGATCTCGTAGATAGCCCATGATTTTTGGGTCAGTAGATAGTTTCAGTAATTGACTCATGATTGAATTGATCAATCCAATTGACCTCAATGATTGTCCAATGTCTTTAGTGATCGGCCCATGAATTATTTAAACAATAATTTTAATGACTGACCCATAATTTCTTAGATCTATTTAATAGATCAGTCTTTAATAATGTTGATCAACCCATGGCTTTAGTGATCAGCCCATGATTTCATTAATCAACCAATATTTATATTAATCAATGTGATTTTTAGTTCATTACTTTATTTTCATTCCAGACCTTAATTGATCATAACCTAAATTCATTCATTTGTTTTAGCTTTTTTGCCTGGATTAAGTGATCACTTCATACTTTTTAATACGTCTGTGATTTAGAAAGAAGACACCTGTATAAATGATCAGCCCACAATCTAAGTAAATCAGTGAATTGTTTCATGATCAGTCTGACTTCAGTCCCCCACTTCAGTTATTCATGAGCCAGGAGTTAAGTAAAAATCTAAATATGTTTATGAATGTTTTTAAAGAGTATTGTTTGTACTGTACATACGTTTGTATAAATGAGAGCTCTTACCACATGTGATCCACAGTTCAGTAAACTTTTCCAGACTATGACTCTATTCAAGGGGGAAAAAAAGTTTTTTGATGACTATTATGTTGTATTATATTAGTTACCACTTCAGTTTATAACTTTACTCATTTAGTCCACAATTTAGGTGGGAATTCCATGATGTTAGTGATCCGGTCATAGTTTTAGTGATCAGCCCATCATAATTTTAATTATGCACTAAATGATTAGTTATAATGATTTAGAGATAAATTCCCTTTAAGTGTTCTACAGTAACTGTAATGAATAAACTTCATAAATAAACAACATATGCTTGTATTTGATGATAATTAATGACTGTTTTCAGCAATAACTGTATTTAATTACAAGGGGAATTCAAGTCAAGCAGGGACTTTTGATTGTGCAGAATAACAGAACACAGTTATGAGAGTAAAAACTCACTTTATTTCTCTATATAATCCCCTGATACACTAATGCACTTATCCCAGTGTTTCACAAGTGCTTGGACTAGGAGGAAATGTGGAAATGGCTTTGAGCGAGGACTTTATGGCGATCTGGCGATAACTCCCAGCCGAGGATTGAGCATTGCTTCGTAAATGTTTAGACCATTTAAATGTTACTGTGGCTAAGAATCTCATCACTGTACTCTGCTTGAAGACTTTTACTTCCTCATTCACCAGACATTTCATTACAAGTCCCAATTTGACTTGAACACCCCTCATTAAAGGTATGTCTTAAATTATAAATTAATGGTGGGTAAGCATGGACACTATGTTACTCATTCTCCATTGATGTAAAGAGCAACAGATACAGACACGCCTTTCAGTGTATAGACACGTCATGTATCAGGGTATTTCTGGTTAAACAAAAAAAAGTGGGAATCATAATATCTTCCTCATGACGTATAAGTATCACTGATGAATGTGAGAAACGAATTAAATGAAGTATACGATTAATGGCTCACATCTATCTCTATTCATTCTATAATTCATGCTACCTAATGATCTACTGTATAAGAGCACGCAGCGGATTCTGGATCTACGAATCTATAAATACAGTAAAGGCTACAGCGTCTTTGACATTTGTTAATGTGCACTCACTAACGACCAGATGAATAACCCTCCTAATGAATGTGCCGAGGCCGCTGTCCTGGCCGTTTCCTACAATAGAAGCACATTTGATAATGACGACCTTTTCCATTCTCCACCGTGTCTCCATAGTATCCCAACAAGAGAGGAAGGGGAAAAAAAGAAATCTTGCGCCACCAACGCAGCATGTTAAATCTCAATTAATAGAAACTTTAGCTTATATTTATGGCTACAGCAGCGCTCGTCTGTACACGGCTATGTGATATTGACCGTGGCAGCCTGATTAAAGTGTTATTATCAAGTATAGGGAAAAACGCTTGGGTGACTGTGTAGGTGTATTGATGCAATGGTAAAAAATTAGAAGAATTCAAAGAAACGAGATGCATGAGTGGATGTGGGAAGATCAAGTAAGTTAAAGGAGACTAACCCAGACTAAAGGGAAGACGATATTCGTAAGGCCAAGTAATTAAAAATTAAAAGTTTTAATTAAGAAAATGGGATGAGACGAAGAGAGAGAAACTAAAATAAAAGCATTAGACACGGAGAGGAGCAAGAGATACTCATGGAAACAAGACCCACAGAAACCTACAGAAAGTAATGAGAGCAAGAGAGGGAGGAAAGCTGGAATGAAATAACATATAAAGAAATAGTGAAAGATAAAGTACAATGGAACCTTGGCTTGCGAGTAACGCGGTTTGCGAGTGTTCCGCAAGACGAGCACAATTATTATTTTTTTATTTTGACTTGAAAAAGTTTTGGTTTACGAGTACCGAGTATCATGTATCACGCATGTTTTAGCGCAGTGCGTCACATGATCACAACTGAGCCAACGGTTTTTCTCTCTCTTGCGCTGCGGAATTGTAGGTAATCGTTGGGTCTTAGTGCGCGTCTCTCACTGGTATAATCAACATCTGTGCATGCGTATACTGTTCACTATAGTCACATGACCACGTGTGTGCACGTAAAACATATTTTATTTTCTGTTTATATGCGTGTGTGTACAGCGTGCATATACTGTTTATTATAACACACGTGTGTGCACGCGTGTGTAAAGCAAAAGAAAGCCCCGAATTCTCCCATTCCAGATTGCTCCACTCTTCTGCAAAGGCTTTCCACTAGATTTTTGAGCATGGGTGTGGGGATTTGTGTTTATTCAGTTACAAGAGAATTAGTGAGCTCAGGTGCTGATGATATGATCAGTTTAGGAGGTTCCAGTTCATTCCAAAGATGATGGTTCAGTTGAGTTGAGTTCAGTCAGGGATTTGTTCAGGTTTTTCCTGTCCGATCTCAACACTCCGTGTCTCTCTGGGTGCATCATCTTGCTAGAACAGGTTTTGGCTACTAATACAAAGATTCAAAGAATGGAAAAAAAAAGACATGAAGGAAGAAAGAAAAGATGAAAGGTCCACAGGAAAGAAAGATGAAGATCTAGATGAAAGCAAAGATTGCAAAGCTTCAGAGTCAAGCAAAAAAAGTCACAAACTTAGAGGAGAGTATGAAAGATGGAGATCCAGAGGAGAGCAAGAAGATAAAATTCCAGATGAAGAATGGAAAGCTTAAAATTTAGAGCAGAGCAAACAACTCTGAAACCTAGAGGAAATTAAATAAAAAAAAAGAGAAAGATTCCCAGAGGGATTAGAGCAGTCCTTGACAATCTTTTTTGTTTTTGAGAGAGAGAGCGGACACAGGCTTCACTTAACATGCACAGTGAACTTCACTTGTTCTTCAGCCCAGTGTGGTGAAAGCTCTGCTCTTAGGTGCTCTGTGCTTTATGTGGGAACATGACAAAGAGGAATCTGGACAGGCAGCCCCCAGAGGCCAGGTGGACCATTTCAGAGAGCTGAGGGAAATGAGATAGCACTGGAAAAGCTGAGTGGTGATGTCAGATGAACTGTTCCAGAGAGCAGAGACAGGTAAGGATCTATAAGTAGGTTCAGTGTTGTTCACTGTTTAACATTATTCATTCTGTAGGCTGATTAGGGAAAGGACAGAGTGAGCTTGTGCCTCCTGTCTCCTGGATAACGAGGCCTCTGAGTCATCTTTCTTTGAATTGCAAGCAAAAATGCAGTTAAAATGTTTTATCGATCTGTGTTCACCTCTGAGCTCAGCGGGGAGAAAGAAAAGGAGAGAGAGAGATAGAGAGAGAGAGAGAGAAATGAGTTCTGTATTTAGCTGGTTCTTTAATGTGTAAACTGCATTAACTCCTCTATCACCACCAACACCACACTAACAGACTTTCATTGCTCTTTATCATATAACTATGTTCCTGTTCTAGAAAGAACTCAATGTTTATCTGAAGCTGATTTTATTGGACAACTGTAACTTTAACTGTAAACAAATTTTAGCATTGTCTCAACTTACAATAATTTTTTTGTGTTAGTGTTCCCAGTTTCAATGATCAGCCCATAACTTCGCCAATTTGTTTTTTATCGCTCAATAGACTAAAATAATCTATCATCTCAGTCTGCAAATCTATAATCAGCACATGACAGTTTGTGACTTCAGTTACCTTTTTCTCTGATTGGTCCACAACATCACTTGTCATTCATGATTTAAGCGACCAGCCCACAACTCCACCGATCAGTTCATGATTTTATATGATCAGTCTGGTTTCATTATCAGTTTTTGATTTCAGTGATTAACAAATTATTTGAAGAATCCTTTCATGATTTCAATCATTTGCTTCTGTGTTCAATGATCAGTTCATGATTTGTTTCATTAGACAACAATGTCAGAGATCAGTTTGGATTTTTAGGGAATCATTTTCTAAGCAACAATTTTAATACACAGATAATGTTTTCAGTGTTTGGTTCATGATTTTCGATTATGATTTCACTAATCAGATAACCATTTCTGTAAACAATTCAAGATTTCACTCATCAGTCCATGATTTCAGTGTTCAGGCCACAATCAATGCTTAAGATGATGACATCAATGATCAGTCTATATTTTCAGGAATTTAATGGTTGATTTCAGTAATTAGCCCAAGATAACTTTAGTGATTTCAGTAATCAGACTGTAATTTGACTATTTAGTGCGGCCACTTTAGTTTATGACTTTAAAGATCAGTCCATAATTTTAGTCTGCATTTCTGTGATCAGCTATGCCTTTTTATGATTGCATATAATGATTTTACTTATTGGACCATGACGTTAGTGGTAAGTTCATAACATCAGTTGTCAATTGAGAACTTTTAACTATTAGCTCATGATTTAGGAGACTTCACTGCCCAGTTAATGATTTAACTGGCCTAAATTATAGTATGGTCATGAATTATAGTATGGTCACCTAAATTATAGTATGGTCATGAATTATAGTATGGTCACCTAAATTATAGTATGGTCATGAATTATTTCATGACCATACTATAATTTAGGTGATCAACTCATGCTTTCGCTGATCTCTCCACAATGTCCTTGATCATTTCACGACATCAATGATCAGTCCACAATGTCATTAATGAATTTACAATGTCAGTGATCAGTTTGCAATGTCATCGAGTCAGCATGTCTTTGATAAATACATAATGTCATTGAACTGTCCACAATGTCCACAATCAGTCGACAATGTCAGTGATCAGTCCACAACAATTATGATCAGTTCACATTGTCACGGTTCATTTTGAAATGTCAAGGTTCATTTCAGAACGTCATGGAGTTCAGAAGAGCGATCCGTCCACACTATAATTAATCAGTCCATAATAGCATTAAACAATTCATAATATCAGTGATCAGTCCACAGTATCATTAACCATTTTACAATATCAATAATAAATCCTCTGTCTCAGTGTTCAGTCCACAATGTCATTGATCAATGATGATCAATGTGATCATGATTGAGTGATCAATGTCAGTGATTTCAATTTTTTTTCATGATGTTAGTTAGCTAATTCATTACTTTAAAATTTTTTTTTGATTTTTTCCCTGATTTTCTCCCTAATTTAGTCGTGTCCAATTCCTCCCTGTCACTAGGGGGCTCCTGCATTAAGGCTACTACTACCACTCAGTCGGGAGGGCCGAAGACTATCACGTGTTTCCTCCGAACCACGTGACGCCAGCCGATTGCATCTTTTTCGAACTGCTCGCTCACGCACCGTAGGGTGCGACGTAACACACTCGGAGGACAGCGCTATCTGCTCCTTCCGCTTGCGTGAGCTCACAGACGCCCCTGATTGGCTGTAGAGCCAAAGTACCTCTCATCCCCTGAGAGAGCTCGGCCAATCAGCTCTCTCTAGACCTCCACGAGAGGTTACAGCGATCTCCGGATGATAGGGCAAGCACTACCATTGCGCCACTCAGAGGCCCTAATTCATTGCTTTAATGATTAATCTGGTATTCTTGGTGATCAGCCCTTGATTTTATTCCACGATTTCAGTAATCAGCTACTATAATTAATTTATGTTTTCAATTAAATGGTTGTGAAGTTTATATCACTGATTATTCCTTTGATTGATCATCATCCGTCCATGATTTCAATAATCCTCATCTGATATTTTTTGACTGTAAATATTTTATGTTGCACTTGTTGGGTAGGACGGTGATGGTCAGTACTGAGCCCAGTGAATCAATCAAGACATCAGACTAATCAGACTTCTCAGCAGTTGTTGCTTTACTTATATTATGATAAAAATGAAAGATAAAAAGACAAAAAAAAATGGTTAAAGTGAAATATGGAGTAGCGGAATACCATCACATCACTTGCTGGTTCTAGTTCCTCCCTTTGTGTTACAAGGTGACTAATTTAATTTCCCTGATTTCCGTGACCTTCGCCTGGACTCTAATGATTTCCTGTCCCTTTAACTCAGGCAGAGGAGCACAGGCAACACACAGAGCTTCTGCTTTCTGTTCCTGCCTGCTCAAATGAAAGGTGAAGTGAGGTGTAAAGAGATCCGTGCGCGTGTGAACGCAAGAGACAGTGCCAGGATGAACTCTGTAGCTTCTAGCCTACAGTCATTTCACTTCCAGGTGCACTCATCTATTTCACCTTACACATCCTGTCCTTTTGGCTTTTCTGTTTTCTCCTGTTTTACCATTCGGCATGCTGTAGTTCTGCAACATGAGTTGGGTTTGTGTGTGTTTGCTCCACACACCCCACTGTGAGCTGATGGCGTATTGATTGGACTGCGTGACTTCTCTGTGCTGGTAGAGGCTCTGTGTATGTGTGTGTGTGTGTGTGTGTGTGTGTTTGTATGTTTAGTAAGAAAGCCAGCTGGAAAGAAAAAAAATCTGATTTCCCAGAAATGACCTTCTGGGCGTTCACATTTCTCATTCACTATAGTAAAAACAAAAACACATACACAGCAATAATGTGTTTTATTTATACAGCACTCTGCGAGGTTGCTTAAAAATTAAAAAAGTAAAAACAAAAAAAGAAAATATACCACAGAATTCTTAGCAGAGTCCAGAAGCTGCAGCTTGGTTTTAATGCTTTAGGTACATTGACAGTCATGGCAATCACCACCACTCACCCACCCACACAAAAACACATAATGCACGCAAAGACCACAAAGACCAACATCACCAAACAGAGCTGCTGAAAGACTAGGCTAGGTCCCTGACAGATGTATAGGGGCTGGCAGTATAATGTAAATGGTTACCACTATCGGGGTCATGATAGATTATTTTCTATTCACATGTACACTGTAGGCAGCATGGTGGATTAGTGGTTATCAATGTTGACTTGCATCTCCAGGGCTGGGGTTTGAATCTTGCCTCTGAGTTTGTTCTCGCTGTACTTAGTGGGTTCCCACCAGGTTCTGTGGTTCCTCCCACAGCCCAAAGACATACTATGTATGTATGCCCATAGGGTATGAATAGGTGTGTAAATGTGTGATGCCTTGTGTCCTGATCTCTCTGACATAGGCTCCAGGCCTTCACAACCCAATACAGGATAATCAGTGTGTCTGATAAGATTCTCAGTCATCCAAATGAAGTGAAGAATCTGGAAGTCGTTTAGTCATGTCAACTTGACTCATTTCTTGTTAGGTAGAAACATTTCAATGCTCATTCAGGTACTCATCAGTCTGAGAGAAGTTGGTAGGTTCCATATATTTGTATCCTTCAAGGCAAAGAACTAGGAAGGAGAGTAATTATAGAGTAGGGGAAGAGAGTTGTTAAGAAGAATCAGAAATAGAGAGAGATTAGGCAGCTTCATTAAGTGTAATGACCAGAGAGAGTAAGGAGAGTCCTTTGGAGTGACTTTCCTGGTGGACCTATAAAGAGGTCTTGTTCATTCTGGGGATGGATATAGGGGAGCATGAAACATAGGAGATAGGCTGTGCCTAAGATCTTCAAAGATTTTCCACATGCACATACAGCAGACATCCTCTTTCACACCTCTGTCAAAAAATATATCCTCCGTGTCCAAGATTTTTCCAAGATTGACATGTTCAGGTCCTGAAGGAAAAACTACCTTGAGGGAAAACTTCTTAAGAGAAAAACAGTACTCAAAAGGGTATCATCTGGGTGTCATTAGATGGTACAATAATAAATTGTCCACACAAGGAGGACTGGAATGTAAGCATAAAATGTTTTTCGGACTCCTTGGGTTACCAATGTGTAACAATCATCAGACCTGGGTAAAAAAATAAGGTAATGCTTGCTAGCCACACAACAACCATCAGGGCAACAATAACTTAAAATACAGTTTATGCAAATTGTCAAAGGAGTAATTGAAGGTTCCACCCATATTTTCCTGCCAAAAGTGAGAGGGAAAGGAAGTTTTTCCCTTGAAAACATGTCAAACTTGCCAAGGCGAATTTAAAGACCTTTTAGAGATTAAGGAAAAAAGAAGCAGGATTTTCCTGTTCCCTTTCAAAAGCTACACTCAATGCTGCGTGAAAGCGCTATGGGAAACGATTCCTCGTGACCGGTTGTGAAGCACATGTGTGTCAAACACGCCAAATATTTTGGCATGTATAACCTCAGGCAGGTGACGTCAACCGATGA
>JAOVVA010000048.1:5554674-5574408 GCA_028565275.1 Leiocassis micropogon | reverse complement strand
AGGATGGGTTCCCTGATTGAGTCTGGTTCCTCTCAAGGTTTCTTCCTATTGCCATCTCAGGGAGTTTTTCCTTGACAATGTTGCTGTCACCCTTGGCTTGCTCATCAGAGACATTTAATTCATCATTCATTCATTCATCTCATTATTATCTAGACACATTTTTCTCACACATACCCACTACCAAAATTTTTTCTTTTTTAAAAAAAAAATTTCTTTCATTTTTGTGAAACTGCTTTGAGAAAATGTCCATTGTTAAAAGCGCTATATAAATAAAATTGAATTGAATTGAATTGAGTGACATGCCTCTTCCTCAACCGCCCCCAGAACTGGCTTATTTCATACAGTGTATATAAGATCTGATCAACCTGTAAAAATAGGACTGTCAACAGAGCCAGTAAACATCCCAACTCTTCTAAGGAGAATGTCAGGGCTTGGTCTTCTCAAATGTGTCAGTTCTGTTCCTCACATAAGGAATGAGAGCAAAGTAGTACCTCACTACACAAGTTTTTTTTCCATTTATGTGCACATGTTCATAGGCGTGTCCATGTGTGTAGTGCTGTCCATAGATACTGTATGTGTGTGTGTGTGTGTGTGTGTGGTGTTATCTCATTGTGTGGGTTCATGTGTTTATCAGTGTTCATAAATGTGTGTCCATGTATGTATGTTTTTCTGTGTCTCATCTCCATAAGTGTATAAGTGTCCATTGGTGTGTCCATATGTTTATCATTGTCCATGACACATATGTGAGTATCAGTCTATGTACAGTATATGTCCATATGTGTATCTCTATCAGTGTCCATTGTGTGTATCCATGGGTGTATTGTTGTCAATAGGTGTGTTTGTGTGTCAATGTGTGTATCAGTGTACATAGGTTTGTTCATGTGTGTCCATGTGTGTATGCCCATCTGTCTGTGTGTCATCTGTGTCCATCTGTGTATGAGTGCGTCCATGTGTGTGTTTGTGCAGGTCCAGCTTGCTCCTGTTCCTTTGAGATTATCAGTGACAGTGCTGCAGCACTAATATAATATTCCTTCATCTGGTAGAAACTTTTAGGTCAGCTTGGGTCCAGAGGGCATCATTATCTCTCTGTGATACCCGAGGTTAATGTTGTGACCAGCAGCAGTAAAACCATTCAACCTGACACACAGATGAAGACATTGCCAAATAGTCAGCCTGGCGGTCTGACATTTGGAACGTGACTAGCAATTAGAGCCAAAAGGCTGAAGGACGCGCTCGAGCTCTTGTCAGCTGTGGAAGAAGTGGAGTAGACGTCTATCTGTCTCTGGGGTCAGTTCAGTTTTTACAGGCCATTCAGATCTGAACTAAACCGCTAGTTGAGTGACAGGTGTGGAGAATGCAGCTGAACCATCCAGCTGCACCCTACCACTCTGGCTGAAACTGGATTTGTTGGATTGGATACTACTAAAATAAAATAACAATAATTCTGAAGGAAAACTTTATCCTAAAACACAATGCATTTGTTCATATTGAAATATATGATAATAATTTTGTGGTTGGGGTTGGATTTCTTGTGAGATATTCTTATAGGAACTTAGAAATTGTATGCCTTGCTAAAGGCCAACTAGTGCATTGTTATTGCTAGCTACTCAGTTTCTACAGTTAGCTCCTAAAGACAAACATGTTTTCTACTGCACCTTTTTCCAGAGATGTTCAGTGTCGTATTAACTGAAGTATTGGAGGCTTCGATGCAAACTTAATGCAACTATGCAGCCTAGCAGCTGCCAGCTAGTTAGCTAGATGTCGAGCATAATGGCGATGATGGCTGATGGCTAAATCCCACTGCACCACTATCAGCAGTGAGAGAACATCATTGTGGGTAACTACATAAAAATGAAAGCAGACTAAGCAAAAAATCTTAATGTCATTAAATGTCACATGGTAATTATAAACATTGATATGCAAGTCTTAGAGACTGTTATTTTCCCTTTATTTTACATGTGGATATACAGATGGTTAAACGTGCTGTGAGTGCAGACCTTGTGATTTTATTCCTCTTTCATTTTTTCAAAGGATGCTTCCTTCAGGTATTAACACCCCTTACCGTATGTACCCCTTTAACCCACCACCCACACTCATCCTTTCTTTCTTCGTCACATAAAGGGCTCCTCAAGGCTCAATCCTTCGCCAGTTCCTATTCATTTCTTCTCTTTTTAAACATACCGTATGACAATTTTAATGTCCAATTTTTTCCATCAAATTTTTTTTACCATCTCTGATGAGGATGTTCATATGAAATTCATAAAGTAAGTTTTTATTTTGTGTTAAAGAAAATGAAAACAACTCAACCTTCAACAAGACTAAACCATATACCAACTTCAGCATTGATGAGGTTATTCATCTTCCTCTCTTATTTGCTGTCCTGCGCTCACCGAATACTGCCCTCTATTAGCACATCTCCATCCTTTCCTGCACTGGACGCATGCCCTCCACAGGCTCCAAGTACTTATTATGTTGACTCTCCTTACTAATAACGTAACACATCAGATCTTTAAAATGTTACTTTTCCTATATTTAACCATTCCAACATATGTTAACCTTTCATCCAACTATCCTTACCTACATGCTTTTCCTCAATTCAGTCTTCCACACCTTTACATTATCTATTCATCCTAGTATCTCTACCTCATCATTATCCCTCAACCCATCTCTTCCAACCTACTGATTATTCCTACATCCAACTGTCCCCACTTACTCATTATCTGTTAGTACAACATTCTTTGCTATGTTATCCCTCCAACCAATCATCCCAAGCAATTAATTATTCCTTCTTCCCAAATTTCCACTTGCCCCTTAACCCACATCCACTTGTTATTACTCCATTCACCATCCCCACCTACTCATCATCAATTCATCCGACATGCCTACCCATGTTATCACTTCACCAACCATCCCAACTGACTGATTATTCCTTCATCGCACCATTTGCACTCACTTATTATTCCCTCTTTTTATTATCCCTCTGCCCATCATCCCCACCTACTGTACTCATTATCTGTTCATCCTACTGTACATTCCTACCAGCATTACTGTATCTTCCATCCAACCACACCAACCTATACATTTTCCTTCCATCCATCATCTCCACCTACTCATCTTTTAATCCAACAGTAAAGCATTGCAAGAGAAAGGCCAGAGCACAGATGCATGGACAGCAGGGTGAAGAACAAGATGAACTTTCTTTAAACAAAAAAGGGGCGAGAAAGGAATCACTATGTGAGAAGGGTGGTGAAGTGAGGATTAGGTGAGTTGGAGCAAAGCTTGCAATCCTTGGACCGAAAAAACTTGTTTTACAGAGAAAGTGTGAAGTCTCAAATACTATTAGAGAATAGTTTGTGCATGTTTTCTTGTTAAAAAAAGTCAAAAATGGGTGTCTTGATGTGAATGTTGTGTAATTTTTTTTTTTATGCTACAGTATAACACCTTCCGCAGTTTTATCACACTGGATAACTCATGCAATTTAGTTTACATAATTTTTTAAAATAAATAAATAAAACATAGGAAACACATGCTTTAATTGTGTTTAATTTAATTTTGTTACACATTTGTAACACATTTGTTTGATCAAAACATGGATATTTATAGCTTCTAAAATAGGGCTACTATATATGCAGTTTTTTAAGATTAAACATTTCATTATAGGCAACCATGTGTGTGTCAAAGAATATTTATTTGCCAGAATAACAAGTACAAGTCCAAAAATGAAATTTAATGCATTCTGCTGTCAAACTGTTCTATTTTTTTATTTTACTTTAATTTCATTTTACTTCAAATTGATTCATTCATACTACCTACTCTGCAATCTACCCATTCATCTTTCCTTTGTTCTTTATTTAATATCCCTCCATCCACCATTTTTTTTTACAGCATGAGCTTGACCACTATGCCTCTAGCCAACCTCCTTTTTCTACTCTACCATACCATCTATACTGCTTTTCTGTAATCTAGCCTTTCTACCTTCATTATCTCCCTGACCACAAAACTCTATTTAACCTCCTGTACCGGCCGGACCACTATCTCGTCATCTATCATTCTTCACCAGATCACTATCTGTCCATACATCCACCTCAATTAGTTTACCACTCATCCATTTAACCTCCTCTACCAGCTTGTTTACTATCGCTCTATTTATTTTTTTTCTACAACTTCCTATCTGTCCATCTAACCACTTCCACTCATTCACCATCCTTCCATTTATCAACTTCTACTACCCTGTTCCTTTTATCTATTCACTATCCATCCATCATCCTCTACCAGCAAGATAACTATCCTGCCTCCTTCTTAAACTACACCCTATGCCTCCATTCATCCAGTTCTACCTTTTTACTATACCTTTACAATTATTATAATCCCTATCCCTTTACCTCTTCTCACTGATGTCATCAATGTAACTATTATTGAAAAGGTGGACACTTTTTATGCGCTTTCCATCATTGAATTTACAAACGAAAAAAAAAAAAAAATTGTTGAGTTGCCATGTGCAGTGGTCCAATATTCAACAAAAACATTACTATAATATAATTTTATTCAAATTTTAAAAGCCAGTTGTAGCTAATGCATCTATACGTCAGTATGCATCAAGAATAGAAATCATTAACCAAATTGCAAAAAAAAATATTAGTATTGTATTATATTGCTAAAAATAATTTTTAAGAGAAGCTACAAGTATCATAAGCTGTCTGAATTGTATTCATTTGTTAAGATTTTATTTAACTTATTTCACTTATTTCACACAAGTTCCTTAACCTTAAGGGGACTTTAGCTTTGTTGCAGAAGCCTCAGAATCCGTGGGAGAGTTTTAGGCATGACAGTAACACCATGTAATCCCATCCGGAGAAAAAAGAATAATATCACCTTATTGCCTAAAGCAAAGTGCACTTTGGAGAGTAATGGTACCGTGGTGACAAGTTTGGCTGGTGAATAGTATTTCTGCAGAGCTCGCTAAACAGTAATGGCTCTTGACACCTTTATTTCCAACCAGGTTGTTACTCATGTGCTGCTGCTTGGCACGACCGAATTATGACAAGAAAGGATGGGAAAAAAAGAATCAGGTGACATGCATGCTTAGAATACATGGAAATAAATGAAATAAAGGACATTGTGTTGTAAAGCTGTGTTTAGAGTTAAATTCGTTGAATTTATTTTCCTTCAATAGGAGGAACAGAATTACAGGATGGAACAGGATGTTATCTAACACTCAGTGAGCTCTCTACCAAGATCTGCCTTAACTTCAGCAGGTCTTCCAAACATAATGCAATTCTTATTCAAGGATATTATTCAAGAATATTATAGTTATGAAAAATTTCAAATTTATGAATTTGTCTGCGTATTGCTTGCATTTTTAATAGAAATAAGGATATTATTTATTTATTTATTTATTTTTATTATTATATAGCTTTTCCTGTTCAGAAATATTTAGGATCTGATTCCACCAACACCAGTCCTGTTGTTATAGTAAAATAATCAGTGATGAAGCAGAGTTAGTTATTTTTCTCTTATACCACAACAATTTATCCAAGATTATTATTGTTTTTTTTATTATTATTAAAAAACAAAATATATTTATTTAACACTGTGGAATGACCACATAAAAATTATCCTCATCTGCCTTTTGACCAATCACAAATCAGAACTGAATAGCACTATACTGTAGCATAAAAGTAGTTGATCCTTAATGCACTAGGATCCCCTAGGGATATAGACGAATCCAGTTTTCAGACGTTATTATTATCACCTCTACTGCTTTTGGTCTGTAGCAACTGAGTCTTTATGTCAGTAAAGGATGATAAAATCTTGTTCGAGAAGCTCAAAAGTGATTTGTGCAACATCCCAGTTGCAGGTTCATTTCCTCATGAGAGAAGTTCAGGGAGGTGAGTTAAATTTATGCTCAATGTTCCATTAGTAATTTTGGATTCATAGTCATTTAGAGCTTCAGACAATAATGTCACTGAATCTCATCCAGCCCCTGAAATGGTGTTTATGATTCGGCAGGATTAATAAACGTTCCCTGTTCGGCAAATGAAAAGAAACAGAATGATTCCCTTTTGCTTCCCCTGGCTGCCATTATGGTGCTTCATTCAGACTTCCCCAGGTTATCAATGAGCTCCACTGCCCCGGAGCCGAACATCACGTCCTGATCAGTGGCGTGAATGCCTGTAAATAGCGAAGCTCGTGATAAATCTGCCATGCCGGGACAGAGATAGGACGTGTCACCTTCAGGAGAGATGTATTTCACCATTCCTAGGGTTGGATGGAGCCTGAAGCATGCATGAAGCTGTCTCCTGCAGTCCCTTAATATGATAAAAAATGGACGTCTTGGTGTGATAATGTGGAATAGTAATAAATGATAACATGTGAAACAGGGCTATTTCCTCGCATGTGGGTGTTTTCCCACTATCAGATTTAATAAGCTGGCCGATTTGATGCGAGTGTGAGGCCGAGGTTCGTGCACAGGCACCACTTAAGAGGCTGTTTGTGCTTTGCGTGTGGCATGGATCAGCTCTTTGTGACAAGGCGAGACAAAGAAGAAGGAGCAGAAGCTCCTGGGAAATGACAGAGGCACCACAAAGACACGTCCGAGTCCTGGAATCCTTCAAGCCTGACAGGATAGAAATCAGCCGCATTCCTGTGGGAAGTTTAAGGTCAGGAAGTCTCAGAAGAAAACTGGAAATGAGCATTCGACTGCAAAACCAGATATGATGAACAACTCAATCATGGGTCAAAGATAAAAACACAGGGCCGCACAAGGGATGTTCCTGATCATTTAAACTTATTAGAAGAGTGCATTGTCCCGGTTCGACTGCAAGCGGTCTCCAGATAGCGTTGTTTTGACAGTCGAATGCACTGGATGAGGAATCCAAATTCCCCAGAGCGTTTATTTCAATGAGCGAGAGCACTGCTAATATGTTAAGTGTTGTGCTCTTGCTTTCTGTAATGAGCTCGGGGTGGCTGCCAGAGCTCTCACATGTTATGATGAATGAATAACAACAATTTTTTGCCCCTTGCAAGGTTAAAGAGTGTGTGAATAAACAGCGGAGTGCACCAGAGGAATCCCAGAGGAATTTCGACGGAGTTTAAGTAAACAGTGTAAACAAACCGCTGGTAACGATTAGTTCCTTAAGCAGATGAATTGGACATTAACTCAGTCAGTGTTAGGTTTTAATCATTAGGGGAAAACAATCATCACTGACTCTAAATAAAGGAGCCAGTTTGTTTATGCGGTTAGTGGGCCTATTGTCAGTGACTTGGAACTTTTTGGATAGATCACCATTCTACCATTTATGTACATATATTTTATGGGTTTCTACTATAAAGATTGATTTACAAAAGCATTTGCAAAGAGAAGAAAATGATTGGCATCATTGACAATTCTGTCAACCTTTAAGGGTTAAATGAGGTTTGTGATCTAGTTTTAAAAGATGTTGTGGAAATGCCTTATTTGTTTAATTTGTATAAATTGACAGACTGGTTTGAATGGCCAGGAAGGCTTTAGTAACTCAAATAACAACTGTGTTGAGTAAAAAAGTATTTCAGAATGCACAACACAGATACAGCTACTAAATAAGGACACTGTAGACTTCTTTCATAATATGTCTCTTCATAGAAGCTAAGTGTATGCATGATACACCCACAACCAACCACTTGATTATTATTATTATTATTATTATTATTATTATTATTGTTATGTATTTATTAACGTAAATATCTAATCAGCCAATCACATGGCAGCAAATCAGTGCATTTTGATATGTACTGTAGATCGTCAATGCAATCTGGTAAAGCAAACCGAGCAACAGACTGGGTAAGAAAGATGATTTAAGTGACTTTGAACATGGCATGGTTGTTGTCTGAGTATTTTCAAAATTGCTGATCTACTGGGATTTTCACTCACAACATCTCTAGGGTTAACAGAGAATGGTGTGAAAAAATATCCAGTCAGGGTGAAGATGCCTTGTTGATGCCAAAGGTCAGATGAGAATGACCAGACTGGTCTGAGCTAATAGAAAGGCAACAGTTACTCAAATAACTTCATAGATCATATTTAATGAGACCATTGTCCAGGTCTGAGAAAAATCTATCTACAAATGACAATAAATCCAGGTCAGTTCAGAAACTGAATCCCAAATTAACATTAACATGTATTATTCTCAATATTATTCAGCATATGTATGGGTTCAGAACATTTGTGCATTAATGTTATTAATAAAAAAAATAACTTTTGAATTCCTTTATGGGATAATGGTTTCAATATTAGTTTTATTACACTCCACAAAAAAGACATTTTAGAGAATGGAAATTTTTTGACCACCATCCAGTTCATGTAGCATTTCCTATTATACGATTACAATAGACTGAATATAAGTTTATTAAAAATATGGTATGTTTGTACATACTGTACCATATTAGATATGTTAGTACAGTACATCCTAATGGTATGGTATAGTACTGACAGTACCATGGTACTGTAGATACCTGCTGATTTTTTTGTAGCCAATATGGTACAGTACCCAATAAGTATGAGGGTATTCAGTAAAGTATTGTATATTAACCTTTGCACCATTGTAACAAAGTGTGCACCAAGGTAGAATCATTGCTGGGTATGGATGGATGGATGGATGGATGGATGGATGGATGGATAGATAGATACTTTATTGATCCCATAGGGAATTCCAGAGTGTGGTACATGCAGTATATAAACAAATAAATACCACAGTACTTTAACAAAATACCCTTCTTCTACATACCATGGTAAAGGTACCACTGGCCTTCCATGGTACTTACACCATGGTAAAATTTGTTAGGCTATAAATGTTCTCATTCTTTTGCTGGATCTTTTTCTTTCTTTTCTAAACTGACCTCTCAATAAAGCAAGACTATTTATTTTAACACAGAAAGTGGTATAGTTTTGCACTGCTTGAATTGAAACATGATTTTTATATAAAACAGGGAAACTAGGCCCATACAGAGATATCAAGACAATTATTATAAATAAAGGATAAAGATCATTTAACCTGAAGAATTTTCATTCCAACAACTGAGGAATTGCAGTTATTAATTTATACTCTCTTTTGCGACTTTTATTAACTGTTTCTTACTTCAGTGTTGAATCTATTACCTGGTTAAATTGCTCATAAATTATTATTTTTCCCTTTAAATCTGATTCATGTTCTGTAAATGGTCAGCGTTTGCAGTTTGCAGCTTGAAATAAAGCTGATCGAGCGAGACTGACTGCTTTATTCGGGTTTTATGAGGATTATTATGCGTACAGCGTGACAGCTATGAAACCCAGAGTGTTCTACACCGAGAGACCACATCAGCATCCGGCACTTTTCTGCTCCAGACTCCATGGCTCCTCTTTCATGAGACTGGATGTAAGGAGAGATGGGGGATGGGGCTGTTCATATTACCAGTTATTAATTTATATTACTCAAAGTTGGGATCACACTTTGTGGACGGAGCACTCAGACACTTCCCATACTTTCATTCTATTTCCAGGGCCGGTGCTAGGTGGAGCCTGGAGACGCAGTGACGACACGATACGATGCAATACAACATGATGCAGGACAGACAGCAGGGAAAGGATGGGTGGGATAAAATATTTTTAGACGTAGAAAATCTTTATCTTTAGTTATAGGATTCATCAATCATAAAGCCTTAAAATAGAGTGTGGGAATGAGCTCAAGCTGAGAGACGAGAGCTTTTCTGAATCAGGCCACCAGTTTAGGACATTAGGGGGGGTGAATCATGACTTACCTCAATGTCTCTCCTAAAACAGTTAGCAAGCATAGCATTAATTGCTAGCAAAGCAGTGCCTAATTGGTTGAAAGCTGTTAGAAGAAATAACAGAGCGCACAGAGGAATCAGTAGTCTTCATCTGGCACAAATAACAATAAAACATACATTCAACAAAATTAAACCACACTGCTGATGAATTCTGGATTGTGATTGTTTAGAAAGGTGGTGATTAATTTTCTATTATATCAGTTTGGAATGTAGAGAAGGTTTTTACTCCTTTAATAAAAAATTAAAACTTGGTTTGTTGACAAATTACAATGATGTAAGAGGTTGAAAACACTTCAGAACATGCTATAACAGGAAAATAATCAACTTCAGGTTGGTAGCATTAAGTCTGCTTTAAACTCATCTACTGTTGATTATTTTCCTATAAAACATTTTTTTTACAGAGTCGCTGTTATGAACTAATCTAAATGATGTTTAAAATTAAACCTGACATTGGCTTGCGCCCCTCCTTATGCAGTGCTTTATGGCTCTATATAAGCCATGAGAGCCATTCAGCTCTTCTGCCTTGTTGGGTCTGATATCTTGCATCTTCCTCTTCACAATACCCCATAGATTCCCTATGTATTTGTACTTTTGGCAGTTTGGGCAGGTGCCAAGTTGTGCTGGAAAATTAAATCAACATCTCCATAAAGCTGGTCAGCAGAGGAAAGCATAAATGCTCTAAAACTTTTTGGTAGATGACTGTGCTGACCTTGGACCTGATAAAACACAGTGGACCAACACCAGCAGATGACATGGCTCCCCAAACCACCACAGACTGTGCACTACAACTTTTACACTAGAACTCAACAACTTGGATTATGTGCCTTTTCTCTCTTCCTCAGACTCTGGGACCTTGATTTCCAAATGAAATAAAAAAATTACTGAAAAGAGGACTTTGGGCTCACTGAGCAACAGCCCAATGCTTTTTGCCCAGGTAAGCTGAGGAATTATTTAGTTTGTCAAGCCAAACCTATGGATCATTCAAGCATAAACCCATCTAACTTAAGGCATGAACCAGTGAGAAACAGATGCAGATGATAACAGATAATCAGGCTGGTGATTAGAATACTGCTGATTCTAAATGCTGAGTGGTTGGAACAGACGAGAGGGGAAATGAGGTCGCTGCTGAGATTGGTGCATAAACAACCTTTTTGTAAATTGTATCTTTAACCACTTTACAGCTTGTTGCAGTTAAACATTCGTTTTCATTTCTTTAATTTATTCTACATGATTTAATTTTATTTAATGTGAAGAAAGACTTTTTCCCAGTACTGTAGTAATTCTTTAAAAAATGATTGTTTTACTAAACAGTAATTTATAACTCTATCAACACAATAGTTTGGTTTTCGGAATATTCATTAAAGTAGCCTGGAGACCATTGGACCAATTTTTTACTTTATGCGATTGAAAGGCAAAGCGATTTTTAAATAAGAAATAATTAAGTTTTTTTTTCCCCTCATGATGAAGCAATATTTTTGAAACAATCTAGACTGAGTGAATGTGATAAACATAATATCAGGGTGTAGGGTAGAGTTATCGATCTTTAATGACTGTGTGAATCCCAGCACTTATTAACAAAACTAACAGTCTTGTAATTCAGTTCTGATGTCAAACATTATGGTTTATTTGGTTCAGCCTGCCATTACACTACCTTACAGAGCCTCATCCATAAAAGCCTCCACACATGATCCACTTTTATTTACACTTACAGCATTCTGCAGTTCTGGAGTTTGAACCTGGGACCTTCTGATTGATAGTCCAATGTCTGAACCACTGAGCTACTCCTACCTGTCAAAGGTAACAGGGCTTAAAAGGAAAAAATAAGACAACGCTACTTCATAATTGACACTTTGAAACTTAAGATAGACCACCTTACCAAAACTTGTTAGCCATTCTACCCAACACAATCCTGGACAGAGTTATGTTAATTGTCCACAATGCGCAACTGGACCAACACCACAGGGAAGGAGAGACCAGACTGAAGTAGCTACTCGGCTGAGTAGTGAAATGTTTCAACCTAAAAAGAAAGAAGTCCAGTTGACATGACTCAACTCCCAGATACTCTCACCTGGATGACTGAGAATCTTCACAGACATTGCAGTACCTTTTTGCCCCCAGTGTAACCATGGCAAACAGTAATATACTTCAAAAAGTGTATTTTTTCCACCCTTTTCTCATACTTATATCATGAGCAGGTTGTGGGAGAATAAGACTTGTAGCTCCTTAATGCTAATAATACCACAGATCTGGGAAATGAGACTTTTTTTACGCTCTATAATTTCACATTGTCTCACTTTCTAACCAGGAGCGTTAATTATCTTTCGCAGGTTAACGTGAGAAAGCGAAAAAATGCTGCGCCTGTAAACTGTCATCAGGATGCTCTCAGTGTTCTCCGCTAAGAGCCATAATAAACGTCATGTCACGAGGAATCTGTTAGGCACAGGGACATGACTTGCCCCAGAGTGATGGGAAAAGTGTGGAACTGAGACGTCTGTCCAGAAAACCTTTCCTGAGTTGCCTTGTTGTTGTTGTTGTTTTTTTTTGTTGTTGTTTTTGTGGTAACATTTAGCAAATTCCTTGCATGAGTATTTGAGAAACATTGAACTGGATTTGACTGAGATCGATTGTATGAGGAAGATCATGCAAATTTCATAAACATTGTGTATAAAGAAACACTACACTGCCTTATGGCTCATTTAAAAGAAATGGTGAACATTACCAATCAACTGCCTAGTTGAGGTTTGCTTACGTTTAAAATCTAGACCAAGAAGGTATAAATTGATGCATAAGGAAAACGTGTTTACTGTTGATTGTGTACCATGAGATGGTTGTGATGTCAGGTCTGTTCATCACAGAGACATGGATGCTGTGTATTCCGAGTTTTACTTTTACAGGTCGAAGGTCAGATTTTTTTCAGAGTTTGGGGTATTGTAGCACCTATATCACTGAGCTACACAAACAATCCCATATTTAATTGCATAAGTATTCACCCCCACTGCTGTAAAGCTCCTAAAGTAATTATTGTGCCATCACGAGCAAAACATGATTTCAATATAACAAGAGGAGTTTGTAAGAGAACAACAGTACTTTGCAAAACTATTGACCCCTCATTATTTCATATTTCCTTCCAAAGAATCCTTGTATTTCTAATGTATTCTAAAGAATAATTATCCAGGCTTCCTGAAGAACATTTTTTATCTCTCATTTGCAGTCCAGTCCCTGTACCTGAGGAATATTCTTTTCTTTGTTGAACCACACAGTGACCTATGGATCATTCAAGCATTAAAAACATCCAACTTAAGGCATGAACAAATGAGAAACAAGTGCAGATGATGACAGATGATCAGGCCAGTGGTTAGTATACTGATGATGCTGAGTGGTTGGAACAGATGAGAGGGGAAATGAGGTTGCTGCTGAGGCTGTTACATAAACGACCAGTTTTTTAAAATTGTATCTTTAGGCACCTTTTGCAGCCTGTCGGAGTAAAACATTTGTTCACATTTCTTTCATTAAATGTACATCATTTAATTTTATTTAATATAAACTAAGGGTGTTCAAGACTTTTGCAAAGTACTGTACCTAAACAAACAGTGTAGTAAACGCAGAACAAATCCAGCACAAAGTACAAGTTATAAAAGAAACAGACTTTAAACAATCCACAAAGCAAAAATGGCAAAAATATGAAAATACAAAGAAAGAATAGCAAGACCGTTCACTAAGATTAAAAAAGTAACAGGGACAGATTGAATCAGTCAGAGGTATAGACGTTAAACATGGAGCAAACAACCACTTTTTATTTACACTTTGTATTTTATTTGTATAATGATAGACATTGTCGCAAAGCTGATTTACAGAGAAAATCCTTAATGTAAATGTGAAAAAAAAATAATACAGCAATAATAATAATAATAATAATAATAATAATACAGCAATAATAATAATAATAATAATAATAATAATAATAATAATAATAATAATAATAATAATAATAAAATAACAGCACCAGTTAAAAGTTTGGACACACTTTCTAGTTATATGGTCTTTCCTGATTTTTATTTCCTCTTGAATTAAACATTTCCGTGATGGAGGGAGACAGATGCAGCTCTTTGCCAAAAATAATAGACATCATCAGATGCAGGGGCCACAGCATTAATTTGTCCCTATGAGCAAGTCAGAGTTGATGGTGGCAAGGAAAAAAAACTCTGAGACAACATGAGGAAGAAACTACAAGAGGAAACATGAGCATAAATCACCATAAATCATTGACCTAATTTTACTCAGAAGTCCGGTAATTTCTGCAGAGCTCATTCCAGTGGCTCAGCTTCAGGAGGATGTGGATCAGGTGTGTGTGTGTGTGTGTTTGTGTCTGATGCTAGTAAGGCAGCGCTAAGACCAAGATAAAAAATCTCCAAAGGAAGTTTCTGACATTGTGTTTAAAGAATTCGAGTCATTCAGCAGGAAGAAATGAGAAATAACATTTCAGAAATATTTTTTAGATTCCTCAAATCTAATGCCAGAGCTAAAACATTGACGATTTAACAAATGTCATTTTAAAACACAGATGTGATTGTGATGTCACTGATGATGTCAACATGGACATCAGAATCATCCAATCAGCAGCTCTGCTTCACCTTCACTCATCGGCTTCTCCCTGGTCTTTCTCTCTCTCCATCACTTCGTTTTTACCAAACGTTCATGTTCTCTATTCTATTTTCACTCTTTTATATTTTCATATTATTTTTCTTTTTTCTTTTCCTTACTTTCTATCTTTACCTATTTTAAACCTTTTCTGTTTCATCCCATTCTCTCTCATCGCTATTTTTTACTCTTTGTTTTGAAAGACAAAGAGTTTGTTTTCTCCTCTATTTTTTTTCTTTCTTTTTCCTCGTTTTCCTGCTTTTCTGTTTATTTCTTCATCTCTATCTATATTTCTCTCTTTCTTTATTTTATACAATTGTTTCTTTCATTTTCCAATACTTATTTTATCTTTCCTACTTTTTATTTTTTTATTCACTTAATTTACTTTCTTTCTTTCTTTCATTCTGTCTTCTTCCTTCATTTTTACTTTTTATCTCTTTTTATTTTTACATTTACACCTTTTCTTTCACTTTTCCTTCCTCCCTTCCTTCCTTCCCCCTTTTCTTCCTTGCTATTTTATTAGTTTCTTTCCATATTTTCCTTTTATTTTCTTTCTTTTGTTCCTTCTTCCCTTTTCTCAATTTTTTTATTTACTTTTTATTGACTTCTTAGTTTATTTCTTTATTTCTATCATCATCTCTATTGTTTTTTTTGTTTCATTTTCATTTTCTAGTGTTGCTGAACAGAGCAGGTCTGAGACATACCCACGGCTTCATTCACAGTTCTGTTCTTTTAGAACGTTTCCCTCTCCTGATTATTGTAATGTGTAATACCCGTCAAAATACCCCGTGAGCAAGGCCAAGCAGTCCTGCCAGTCCTGGTGTGTTTCTGTCAGAGTCGAGGTGAATGGCTTGCGCTACGCTCTCTCTGCTTCACTGAGGCAGGAGACGGGGAAAGCTGGGGAAAGCTGCTTGATAAAGGGCAGCTGCTTTTCACAGATTTCCCCCGAGGGGGCGGGAAGGTGGAGGCAGCGCTCCATTATCTGATAGACGGCTTACAGCGCCAGGAGGCGGCGAGACTTCGCTCAGCAAGAACTAAAGGGCTTAAAGGGTCGCTGTGTAATTGGATCCAGTGACCCAGACCGCGAGAGAACCAACACACAGATGTGATATTAAACACAAGTAGAGAGAGATAAATAAATAAATAAATAAATAAATACATACATAAATAAATAAATATGAGGTTCAAGTCAAACTGTTTTGTGATTAAATTTCTCATGAATGAAGGCGTTAAACAGGTGATTGACATTTACAGAAGACTTCAAGCACAGTATGGTGATGAGACTCTTAGCTGCAGTAAATCCTTTGAATGGTGCTAATGTTTCAAACATCAAGTCCGCTCCAGTGAAATTAACGAGTAGAGCGCCTGATTCTTAAAAATCAACAGATAACTTGTTGCAAACTTGCGGATGATCAAGAGACGCATCTGTCTGTGTGAACTGTATACAATCATTCACCAACACCACTTGCACATTACAGGAACTCGGATGGGAGTTATTGCAAGATCTTCCCATAGAGTCCTACACACAATGTATTTCTCTCTCACACACTCTCAGCAGGAGCTGCTGCTGATACTGCATTAAAGCTCAAAAGCTCTCTGAAGAGTTGAGTCTCTTCAAGGGACTCCTTGAAGGTTTAGAAGGAATCTGTAGAGCACACACACACAACCACACAGCATGAGTTAGGGGTATAAGGTTTAGTTGAGTTGAGTGATGAGTCAAAACAAGAACTGATTGTTAAGTCAGACTTGAAATTAATCCATGAATCAATTCTCAGACTCATAGCTCAACTTATGAGTGGTGCCACGAGTTGAGCTGTGAGTCGGGCTAAGAAGTATGTCAGGAACTAACCCGGGTTGACCAGAAGACCTAGCGATTAGCAGTTAGCCCTTTGTAGCGTGGATGGTAAACCCAAATGCGGAAGCAACGCAAGTAGGCAGGATAACCACGCAAGTTATTTTAAGGACTCTCTCAGAAGGAGAGCAAGGAAAAAACACAAATTTAACCCGCGCCCTATTAACACACACTCAAATCAGAAAGTTAACCCAAGAAAGTGAGTACTCACAAAATGGCTGACGAACCGTCTGAACCGGCATGGGCGAACTCAATGACTGAGTGATGTGAAGCGCCATCTTGTCTCCTTTTATGCTTCCGGAGTCGCGACTGTACTACTTCCGGGTCCTAGTGCCAGTCGCGGCGCGAGTGTGCATGACAAAGTGATTCATGGCTTAATTCAGAGACTGACTCATGAATCACTTTGCAACATGACTCACAGCTCAACTTATGACATACATGTAACTCAATTTAAGCTGTGAGTCGAGCTGTGAAGTTATTTAGGAATCAATCTAATTATTGCTTTCATGCGAGCATAAAAATGGCTAGAGTCTATGAATGTCATAAAGCAAAAGCTCTGTAAACAAAAGCTCGGCAAGATATGAATCAGATTCTGTAGGTTCAGTCATAAGTCAAGCTCTGAATCAAGTTCTCAGGCTAGGCCTCAGTAGAGTCGTGAGTTAAGCTCTTGAGTTATAAGGTTTGGATGAGTTAAGTCATGAGTCAAAACAAGAAATGATTCATGAGTCAGTTGTGAAACAATCCATGAACTGATTCATGGATCAATTCACAGATTGACTCGTCGACGCGCGGTGTTTGCGGAGCTATGCAAGGCCACAGAGTTATTTCTGCATGCCACTAAGCAGACGGGCCATGCTATCGACCGTTCTATGGCTGCCATGGTCGCCACGGAGAGACCTCTGTGGCTTAACCTCATGGGCATCAATGACAGGGATCGCGCTTTCCTCCTTGATGCCCCCATCTCGCCTTCCAGCCTCTCTGGCGACACCATAAACACCACCGCCACTAGGTTTCGGGAGGCGAAGCTCTACGAGCAGGCCTTTGTGAGGTTTCTCCCCTGCCGTGCTCAGGAGTTCGGTTCGGTACCAGGTCCGGTTCTCGCCAGGCGTAAAGCGCAAGAAGAAACTGTGGCGAGCCGAGCACCCCCTCGTAGAGATTAGGAGCGGGACTCGTCGTGCTTTGAAGTCCGCATCAAAGAGGCCGGACCTGAGGAACGTCATCCCCTCTAAAAAGAAGTCCTGAGGCTTACGTGCCCTGGACCATGGGTGTGTCTCCCCCCCGGGGAGGGGCGCGTAAGAATTCCAATAAGGAATATAGACTCCTTCCTGGCACCCTCAGGAGGCCGTGATTCAATCTCTGCCACCACTGGTGTTTCGGGAGCAGCGGTCTCCAGCAAAATGTTAGGTGTTCGGTTCCTTTCTGCCATGTTTCAGGATGCCGAACATCTAACACCCCCCCCCATCTAGCCAAAGTGTCAAAACTTGTGCCCCTTTCAGAGTGGCTGGCAGCGGGGAACCTAATGCCAGGTATGTCTCTTTAGGTACAAAGCACTGTAAAGAGAGGCTACAGGATTCATTTTGCACATCGTCCTCTGCGTTTCAATGGCATGGTCTCCACTTCCATGAAACCGGAACGAGTGCATTTGCTGACTCAACAATTATAGACTTTGCTGGAAAAAGGGGCCATACAATATGTTCCCCTGCCAGACAGAGAGTCAGGCTATTACAGTCAGTATTTCTTGGTTTCCAAGAGAAACGGGCGGTTGCGTCCTCTATGATTTCAGGGCATCCGTATCCTGAATTACATAGATGACTGGCTGATTCTGGCTCGGTCTTAGCAGCTAGTACTTTGACATCGAGATGTCGTCCTAGCTCACCTCGATTCTATAGGATTGAGACTCAATGCCGGGAGACGTTTTCTCATTCCTGCTCAGAGGACAACGTATTTGGGTGTCATAAGGATTTTGATCGCAATGCAGGCACAGCTGTCTCCTGCGCGTGTCGAGTTCATTCTAAATACCCTAAAGGAAATCAGGCTAGGCCAGAAAGTGATTGTCCTTTACTTTCAGAGTCTTTTAGGTCTCATGGCAGCTGCATCCATGGAGATACCCTTGGGCCTTCTGAACATGAGATCGTTTTAGTTGTGGCTAAGCGCCAGGGGATTTCATCCAAGGTCCAATCCAAATTCCGGGGCATATGAATATGGGAGCAGACTTGCTGTCCAGACAAACTGTGATACACGGGAATTGGAAACCCCGCCCCCCAAAAAAAATTTAGTCAGTCAAATCTGGGAGAGATTTTATGTGGCAGAGGTGGACCTCTTTGCCTCACAGGAGAAGGCACAATGTCCCCTTTATTACTCTCCAAATACTCCAGCTTCTCTGGGTCTGGACCGATGGCCCATACCTGGCCCAGACTGCGTCTTTATGCATTTCCTCCAGTAGCTTTGCTCCCGGGAGTCCTGGTGAAGGTCCGTCAACAAGGTTTGCGCCTCGTATTGATAGCGCCCCGTTGGCCGACCAGTGTGTGGTTCTCAGATCTAATATCTCTCATCGCCGGCTCACCGTGGGTGATTCCAGTGAGGAGGAATCTTCTGTCTCAGGCGCAGGGGACAATATTTCATCCCCAGCTCGAGCTCTGGAACCTTCACTTCCGGCCCCTGAGGGGGACCAATTAAGAGATGCTGGTCTTCCAGCCAGGTTAATTGAAACTATACTAAGTGCTAGGGCTCCTTCCACCAGAAGAACTTATGCCCTCAAATGGTGTATATTTGAAAGTTGGTGCATGGCAAAACATGTAGACCCAGTCCACTGATAAATTGTTTCAGTGCTGGAGTTTCTGCAAGTAAGCTGTCCTCGGGCTTATGCCCTAGTACTATCAGAACATATGTAGCCGCTATTTTGGCTTATCATGCTCTGACTGATGGGGTTTCTGTGGGAAAGCACCCTTTAGTTGCCCACTTTATTCGTGTTGAGGCTGGCCACTAGAGCGACAGTCCATTCTTGGGACTTAGCGATTGTGCTCGAAGGTTTGGTTGATACCCCATGGGCTTTGCCCATTGGCTAGTCCATTATATTTGCTATGGGGGCCGCAACTGGGGGGCGGCCGCTACTAGACAAATGCTGTCACATTGGGCGAGAGATGCTATTGCCCTAGCCTTCGAGGCAAGTGGTCACACTTTGCCTCTAGGAATTAGGGCCCATTCGACCAGGGGGCTTACCTCATCAATTGCTCTGGCAAGAGGTGTCCCCTTGCAGCAAGTGTGTGATGCGGCAGGTTGGTCCTCTCCTCACACATTTGTCAGATTTTATAGTTTGGATGTCCATGCTACTCCAGGCTCACGGGTCCTCGAGTCAGCATCCCAGAGTTACAGTGGTGTGAAAAACTATTTGCCCCCTTCCTGATTTCTTATTCTTTTGCATGTTTGTCACACTTAAATGTTTC
>JAOVVA010000048.1:5501753-5523544 GCA_028565275.1 Leiocassis micropogon | reverse complement strand
TTTTCTTATTTTGTCTCTCATAGTTGAGGTATACCTACTGTATGATGAAAATTACAGGCCTCTCGTATCTTTTTAAGTGCACAATTGGTGGCTAACTAAATACTTTTTTGCCCGACTGTATGAACAGTCTAATATTTTCTTTTTTACATACAGATGGAAATCTATAACAAGGTTAAATCTGTAAAGCTTATTTAATAATATGATTACTCAAGTCTTGGGTCTGCCACAGGTTGTTTTTTACAGTATGCCTGAAACCTAGACCCAACCAAGAAGATGCCCAGTCCACCTCAAATGGCTCTCCTGAATATAAAGAAGCAGTGGCTTTAACTGAAATGCTGAAATGCCTATGCGAATATAGAGAAAGGGCAGGGGATCAGTGGCAATGGTGGTCGTTCAGAATGCATGAGATGCAAAGTCTGAGGTACATGATTTTTGGATTGGAATCATTTACACATACTGTGATAAAACTCAGTAGTTTTTCACATTTCCTGTGCATATTGGCATATTGTGTTGTTGATTGTGGAACTGTACTGAACCCAATTAGCACCAATATTTTTGTGCTGCGAGTGATTTTTTTAATAGAGCCGATTTTTTTTTTTACATATAATTATTTTATTTCATTTTATTTTAACATATAATTATTTATTTTATTTTAGGTGAAAAATGCTAGTGAGAGGTGAGTAAACACTAGTCAGAGCAGGTTAAACACCAGTCAGAGGTGAGTAGACACTAGTGAGAGGTTAATAAATGATAGTCAAAGATAAGTAAACACTAGTCAGAGGTGAGTAAACGATTGTAAGAGATTAATAAATGCTAGTCAAGATGAGTAAACGCTAGTCACAGGTGAGTAAATGCTAGTGGTCAGTAAACTCTAGTGAAAAGTGGGTAAACGCTAGTTAGAGCAGGGTAAACACCAGTCAGAGGTGAGTAAACGGTAGTGAGAGGTGGCTCAAGGTTAGTCAAGGTTGAGTAAATACTACTAAAAATCGACTCATGTTTAAATGTTTTACATTAGTCTCCACTACAGCCTTGAGTAGTTATCAGGAGATTTTTTACTGTATCTATGTAATGTAACCTATTTTAGTTTAAGTGCATTATGAGGACTGAGCGATTATGAGGGGTCAAAACATTATAACTAGGCAGTGTACAAGTGTAAAAAAATAATGTTGGAACTGTAAAGAGGAGAACTTTAAGTTTGTACTTTACACCAGAATTCCTCACATAGGTGGGTGTGTCTAGGCATGGATTTTTTTGAAAGAGGGTTCCTCAAGGGTTCTTTCATTCTGCTTCACCTAGGATCGACCGGATCCTACTGAAGAAAAATGTAAAGAACTCTAGTGCAAGATTTAACTTTTTTTTTTTTTTGCTGTGAGTTTTTGAGGTTCCATCAGGTCAAAAGGGGCCTAAGCTTTATATTATAGAACATGACGAAGATATACAGTAAGGATTGTTGTTTAAACTCTGGCTGATAGCATAAACAGAAAGCTGCTGTCTGGTTCTACCAGGTTACCAACAGGTTCTAAGGTGAAAAAACGTTGCCCTGTAATGGACATATGAAAATTGGGATGTAAGCACAGAGTCGGTTTGAGTTCCAGGTTTGGTCTTTCTGTCAAACCCGCATATTTCTAAGCTTTAGGTAAAAGGTGCTGAGGCGGTGCCTGACGGAGCCTGTCGACTTGAATCAATAACTCCTCACACTCCTTCTCCATTGCCTGTTTGAAAGAGCCAAATGCGCTCTCATTCGACTGCTGGCCAACGAGGTTGGATATAAAATCCATAAACAGCTGATTCCTGTCTGAAGGCTGCCTCAGAAATGTATTCTTCACTCTGGCCTCTTAAAACACGACGTCTTGGCAGCACTTCTGCTGATGCAGCTCGAGCCAAGTTAGCCTTTAGCAATTTACAGATACCGTACAACACAGCAGTTTAGAAAATGCCATCAGCTGGGTATTTTTTGGATTGTATTACACCGTTACGCTTCTGAGAAATTCTGAATTCTGATTTGTTAGAAGCGAAGGTGTTGATTAATTTTTGATAACAGCAGCTCTGACACACGTTTACATGAATATTGTTTCCATAGTAACAGCTTGTACAGAGAGATCTGTACAGCAGATGCTTCATATAAGTGGAAGAGTTTTCTGTAAGGAGATGTTTATTTAACATGTAAGGAAGGAGGCTCAATTAGTGTTAGCGCTTAGTAACATCGATATGAATGTATGAGAAAATAAGAATGTTGCTGATGTAACAGTGCGCCCTGGATCTCAGCCTGTCTCATGCTCACACTCAGCCACACACACTTTCCTCTGCTTTATAAAGTCGATTCATGCTCGCAGGCAAATCATTGGAATTCCTCGGATGTGTTTCTCCTCTGTAGCGGTTTGGCTTCTGTCTGTGCAGATACTCAGACTTGCCCGGGGTGGATGTTTTTGCCCTTTTCAATTCATTATTTGTTCAGATTAGCCAAATGATGCTATCATTGGCGGTGCACGCGTCTAAGCTTTTCCTAATGGGCTCGAGTCTGGACGGCCCTTTCCAATTACCCACTGTAAATAGCTTCTGCTGCTCAGCTCCGGGCCACGCTTGTTCAATTCTGCACTCTTCACGTTCACGCTGGGATGTTGTTTTCCCTTTTTCTTTTATTTCTTTTTCTGTCCCTCCCATATCTACACACTGTGTATTCCAGGGCCAGGTGGCTAGGACAAACCCGACAGTCACGATAATCACCCCACAAGATTGAAATATAAAAAAAATTAAAAAAATAAAAACATTTATATATGTTTGTTTTTATTAAATTATTTATTATCATTTGCCATCATTGAATTTTGTTCTTTCTTTTATTTATTTCTTCATTTTATCATGATTTTATTGGTTTTAGATTCGGTTTATATGGTGATGAGATTTTTTTGTGTTTATTGTTTGTTATTTTGTTTTTATTACTTTTATTTACATTTGTCGTTTTGTCTTGCAGGTGGTCTCCATGGTGATAGACTTTATAACTGATAAAAAGTTTCAGTTTTGATTAAGTGTTTGTCATTGCTAAGAATAAAATTCGAAGCATCTTTTACCATAGAGATCTTTAAAACAAAATAGGAAACAAATAAGCTTAAAAAAAAGTATGAGTTTAATTAATTATTATTAAATTTTTGGGGGGTAAAATGTAGTTTTAAAGGTTGTCTCTGTGGCAACATGTTTGGGAAGACTGTTGCTGATGTTATGGCCACCAAAACAAATAAATCTTACTTGAAGTGTTAAATAAATTTACACTTTCATCCCATTACAGTACAGTATGTTATCATGCTGTTGTTATATGTAATTTAAATGTATGTAATTAACTCTTTTATCCCCTAAAAATCTTTTATCCTCTTTTATCTGTGAAGATTTTTAGCTAACGTTGCAGAAGGACAGCGGGAGCAAACCTGAGTCCATCAGCAGTCACGACAGATCAGCGCTGACATCTGAGCTGACCTCAAACCTGAGTGTGGAGAGAGAGAGGGACAGAGAGAGGGGAAATAAATCTTTCATTGAGCTATCACCTTTTATTCAATCCAGCACATTACATTATTCCATTTGATTTCTATTGGATGTAAAAATGGTCATGCATATGGATTTGAGTGGGTTTGACAAGGGCCAAATTGTGATGTCTAGGAGCCTGGGTCAGAGGAACTCCAAACCAGCAGCTCTTGTGAGATTTTGCCCAGTCTGCAGTGGTCAGGACAAACCAAAAGTGCCCCAAAGAAGGACAACTGGTCACCCAGGGAACATATTTTGACATTTATTTCATAAAAGTGTTGTCTGCAAGTTTTCTAATTTAAAGGTCATATTTATTTCTTACATGTGAAAATGCTCTTTAATTGCATTTGTGAATATCTTAAAATTTTTTATTTGAGTTTAGTTTTGTTTCTGTGAAAACAGTTCTTATTTTGTTTGTTTTAGAGTTTTTTTTATATATATATATATATACACACACTGTGTGTGATTTATTTTTTGTTTAATAAATTTCATTTAATTACAACATATATTTTACTTAATTAATTTGCTTTTTCAGAGAGTAAATTTTTTTCAGTGCAAAATGCACCAGATGTTTTGTTACAATTGTTTGTTTAGGTGTGTGTGTGTGTGCTTGAGTTGTGTGAGTGTTTGAGGTGGTGTCCATGGCAACAGACCTTTCAGTCCCAATGCTGTCACTTCATATTTTTTTAATAGCAAAAATTTAGTGTCAGAGAGAACAGGTTTTTTTGTGATAGCCGTGTGTGTGTGTGTGTGTGTGTGTGTGTGCGTGTGAGTGAGTGTGTGCAAGGAAGCAGAAAAGCCTTCCTGACCTTGAAAACACAACAAAGATGCTTAAACTCTGGACACACACAGACACACACACACACACACAGAGATGCACACACACACAGTGCACTCTCATCATCTACAATACAGCAGATTTCCAACTCATAAATAAAGTTGTTCCCAAAGCAGAGAACCCGTGGATGTTCTCTGCACAGAAATGTGTCTTGTTCCCAAATCCGTCTCCGAACGCTGCAGAACCATCTGTCTTCTCTAGTAAAATCTCTCCGTACACAGCGTTCCCTGAGCAGACTGCAAGCTGCTTTAGCTGCCTTTAAAATGAAGCGATAGTAGACCTCCATGGCAAAATTATTCTGGTGTTAATTCTTAGAGGTGTAAAGCTTATGGGACATAATGCTACATCTAATAATATGTGAGTGTAAAGAATGGGTGGAGTTGGTCGGAATTCCAGAGAGAGTGGGTGGGATTGGTCGGAATTCCAGAAAGAGTGGGTGGGATTGGTCAGAATTCCAGAAACAGTGGATGGGATTGGTCGGAATTGCAGAAAGAGTGGATGGGATTGGTCGGAATTGCAGAAAGAGTGGGTGGGATTGGTCGGAATTGCAGAAAGAGTGGGTGGGATTGGTCGGAATTCCAGAAAGAGTGGGTGGGATTGGTTGGAATTCCAGAAAGAGTGGGTGGGATTGGTCGGAATTGCAGAAAGAGTGGGTGGGATTGGTCGAAATTGCAGAAAGAGTGGGTGGGATTGGTTGGAATTCCAGAGAGAGTGGAATTGTTTCGAATTACAGAGAAAGATTATGTGTGTTGAGAGGGGGGGGGGGGGGGTTCACTCAGAATCCGCCCCACCCCACACCACAAATCTAGTTGTATCACCAGACGATTTGCTAAATCATTCACATTGTGTAGCTTTATTACCTGCAATGGCATTTGAGTTTTTAAAATATTATTTATTTAAATCTATGTGCCATCTGCCTATACATAAATCCATCCTTTTATCAAACAATTTATTTAATTAATTATCTATTTAACAGCCATTCCTCAACTCATTCATCCTTTTTTATGGGTTGCCTGCTTATTATCCATTTATGCATAAACATATACTATACATCTCTGCCATCTGTCCATATCTTATTTTTGTTTAATTATAAAGGTAAATTCATTCCTAATAATATGAGGATTGCTGACAGTTTAAGAGAAAATACCCTCTTAGTAAGTGTATGAAATCTATATATGTGATAGGTGGTGACAGTGGTAGGACAACATTCACACGTATCCCGCCACGGGTCTTTGTGGAAATTTTTACATTCTCCCCATGCTTGATGGGTTTCCTCCAGCTACTCCGGTTTCCTCCTAGAGCCCAAAGAAATGCATTTTAGGTTAATTGGCTTTCCCAAATTTTCTGTAGTGTGAGAATGAGCATGTGAGTGTGTATACAGTATGTGTGTGTGTGCCCTGTGATGGATTGGCAGGGTGTACCCCGCCTTGTGCCACAAATCTCCTGGGATAGGCTCCAGGCCCATGTGACCCTGTATAGGATAAGTGGTAAAGAAGATAAATGGCTGCATAAATGAACAACGCATAATTTGGTTATATGAAGCTTTAAAAATAGCGATAAAAAATGAAGCACTTTTAAAATCATCTCCTAAAACTAGTTAGGTGAAAAATAGTTTCAACCATTTTAACATTGAGATGCCTCTCTTGCCTGAAGTGTTTAAAACTTTGTTTAATTAAAGTGCATTGCTTGCAGTCACAGGCTTTTTGTTTAAACATGGTTTTATCTGGGTCAGTCTTCTGTTACTGCAATCATCATCTTAAATGATGCTTTTCATTATTTATTTTCCAGTTAACAATTAACAGTTCGAGTTTTTGCAGTTTCATACAGAGCTAAATCAGATCTAAACAAGGCTAAACTGCATTGAAACAGCAATAATTTGGGTGATTTTTTTTAGCACTGAAACCTTCTTCCTGGTCATTGTGTTGCATGCACTTGCAAGCTGATTTGTTAAATAATTAAAGACGCATTCTGCTGCCATTATTGATCGGTCCCAACATTTACGCAGACAGATCGACTTTCTTGTTGTTCTCCAATGAAATCTTTATTTCAGCCCTGTGGAAAAATCCAAGAACACAAGCTGCAGACGTTTGCCATGCCATCAGATCCAGGAACGAACGGTGGCTGCTTCTAACTCACTTTTATTTTTCTTTCAGTTTCACACTTCTGTGGCCTTTCTTGGGGTCTCCAGATGAGATGGAGGGGTCTCCTGTCATGAACGAGACAAATGAAAGCTCCTCATGAAGCGGTGGAAATCCTCAGCGTGGCAGGGTGCGGGGTCATTCCTCCTCCTCGGCGGTGTTTATAGAGGTAAACACACCCCAGATATAAAAGGTAAATACACTCAATCCTCTCTGAATCCAAGCTTAAAAGAAAGGCAGAGATCAGATAAACAATACTCCTCACCTTGGGATATGAACAGGAGACGAGCTGTCAGTTACACTCCAGAATTATTGGCACCATTAAAAAAATATCTTAGAAAACATCAATCAGGAGGCTGACACCATGCTTGTTCACTCATAATCAGATAATTAATTAATAATATTTGACTTGAGTGTATAAAGCAATATGGCAATATGGTTACCATGGCCATTAAAAAGGTTATCAACAAGAACTAGATAGCAACAAGCATGGACCAATCATGTATAAAAGCAGTTCACTTCAGCAAGCACTGAGCACCGAACACTGAGACGTTTCATGAAACCTTTCCCAGAGCTGAAACTGATCTGAGCTCAAAGAGAGGCCATCCTCGTGCTCACAGCTAAATGTTACTTTTATTCTCTCTTTACAACAAATGTAGGTTATTCGTTTCAGTATCAGGGGCAGTGAGTACCAAAAGAAAGTGTAATTATTTATGATCAGGCAGTAGCAAAAATAAAAAAAGTCCCATTTGTCCATTTCTTTAAAAAAAATAATAACACAGGTCTCAGAGCTCCCTCAACATACAGTATGTGTGTGTTAAAGCCCCAGCTGAAATGAACCCCATATAATGCATTCCTTTATAACTTAAAATAAAATCTCCCTCTCTCAAACGTGCCCATTCATTATCTATGTAAATGAGTTGTGGCTCTTCTTATATGAGTCTATGTGTGTTTTTTGAGTCTATGTGAGTTTGTGTGCTTGATGGGTTTCCTCCTAAAGTTTAAAGACATGCAGTGTATGTGTGTGCCCCAAGTCTCCTGGAACAGACTCCAGGTCCCTGCGATCCTGTACCCAGGATAAAGCAGTATAGAGTGTAAGAGACAACTCTAACCCACCCAGAGATGACTCAAATATTTGAATGTATTATAAAAATGATCGGCACCCCCTAAAATATTGTCACATTTTAATAAATAATAAATTGGTATGATTTAAAAAAAAGTTACTTGAGTTAGTTTTGGCAAAAGGAAAACACAGGCCGTTCCAGCACATCCTTTAGTTTCAGGGAGAGTGCTAATACTTTTGTAGTCAAACGTAGATAGATGGAAAATCTGTCCAAAAGATATAAATAGAGAACAATAGAGATAGATAGATCATAAAAACACAGACAGACAAAATGACAGCTGAGACGAGTGCAGAAGTGAGCACTGAACGCAGAGACAGCTCGCACACACACACACACACACACACACACACACAGACACACACACACACACACACTGAGTGGAGCTACTTGAGGAGACACTCTGCCGCAGTGCCTGTGTGTGTGTGGTGACTTGATGGTACATAGAGAGATGAAAGATAACGTCATATTGTTACCCTCATCCCCCCCCAACCCCCTCCAACACAGAAATACACACACATGCACACACACATGCACACACACACGCACACACACATGCACACACACACACACACACACACACACAGACACACACACACATCCTCACTCACTCTCTCTAGTCTCTCACCCCTACCCGGTTGCTCTCAGTGTGCTGCAGGTGGTCTGTGTGTGTGAGTGTGTGTGAACAGGTGAGTGGCTGAATGAGCTTTGTTCCTCAGGCTCGTCACTCAGAGGTCCAGAGAGATAAAAGAAAACATGATGATTCCTCTCTCTCTCTCTCTCTCTCTCTCCACCTGTCTTACTCTCCATCTCACTGCTCATCTGTCTCATTCTCTTTCTCCATCTCTCTCTCTCTCTCCCCATCTGTCTGTCTCTCTCTCTCTCCCGCCGTCCTTCTCACTGCCTCAGGCCTTTGTGTATCCCAAAGGTTTCCAGAGTCATAAACCTGTCCATCTCCATGTGACCATCTCTCCCCTGTGTTTCTCTCGCTTTCCCCTCACCAGGTGTTCTCATCGCTCTATTTTTATCACTCAGATCCTCCTGTTCTTCTTCTCTCTCAGTCTGCTCCAAGGAGCTAAGCTTATCACAAACACTATGAGGTCACACTCTGCTGATTTAACACAGTGCATAAAAAGCACCTTTGCTTCCTTCTGCTGGATGTTTTTAAGTGTGTCGTAATGGTGGGTAAGGAAAGAGCTGGGAGGTAAGAGGTCTTTAAGATAAGAGTTGGGCGTATCTAAGAAGGAACAAGATGGACATGTGTCTGAGAGAAGAGTTGGGCGAGTCCAAGAAGAAAAAGATGGGTTTGTCTCTGAGAGAAAAGGGGGGCGTGTTCAAGAAGTAAAAGATGGGCTTATCTTTGAGAAAAAGTTGGCATGTCTAGGAAGGAACATTGTGAACTAATCAGAGAATAGAGGTGAGCATGTCTAAGAAGAAAAATATGGGTTTGTCTGGAAGAAGATGGGCGTGTCTATGAAGGTACATGATAGGTTTGTCTCTGGAAGAAGAGGTGGGCATGGGCTTGTCTAAGAAGAAACATGATAGACTTGTGTCTGACAAAAGAGGTGGGCGTGTGTAAGAACCTATACAATGTGCTTGTCTGAGAGAAGAGGTAGAAGTATCTAAGAAGGGAAAAATGGGCATGTCTGAAAGAAGAGGAGGACGTGTGTAAGAAGGAATGTAATGGGCTTGTCCGAGGTGGGTGTGTTTAGGAAGGAAAAGATGAGTATGTCCGAGAAAAGAGGGCGGCATTTCCAAGAAGAAAAATATGGGCGTACCTCTGGGAAGTGGGCGTGAGGATCATGCACTTGTCTGAGAAAAGAGGTGGGCGTGTCTAAGAAAAAAAAATGATTGACATCTGTCTGACAGAAGAGGTGGGCATGTCTATGAAGGAACATGATAGGTTTGTCTCAGAGAAATGGTGGGGGTGTCCAAGAAGGAACATGAATAGATTGCCTTTGTGAAAAGAGGGGGGGGGGGTTTCTAGGAAGAAAAATGATGGACTTGTGTCTGACAGATGTGGGTGTTTGTAAGAAGGAACACAATGACCTTGTCTCTGAATGAAGTGGTGGGCGTGACGAAGAAGAAAAAGGTGGGCCAGTCTCTGAGGTAAGGTAGGTGGCCATGTCTCTACATGGACGTGAAGGGCATGTCTCTGAATGAAATAATGGGTGACACATTTCAGATATCCAGTCATGTGAGCTTTGTTGTCCTTTATTGTAAAATGCAAAGGAATATCCACAACTTCCTTTCTCCTCCTTAAAAGATGCCCACATATGGACTCAAAGACACCCCGAGACATATCATCCCCACCCTTTAAAGCCACATTTCCTATGTTGTATAGGCATCTGGTGTGTGTAACCCCTGCTAAAAATGTACAGGATTAGCACTAATTAAACAACAGATAAGGGTCTGATATAGCAATCGTTCAGGCACCATTGTTTCTGCTTTTATTGCACGGTCACAGCTGAGTTATGGATTTTCACTCTCTAAAAATAAAAGCTGAGCCTCGCTTGTGTCTCATCACGGCGCAGTTTAAGGACAGCGCTGAGGAGGATGGTGGCCGCGTTCACAACTAGGTTGATGTTTCTGTTTTGATGGATCGATAAAAACAAAACCTTACAGAGAGTCCTGAAATAGCTGCAGTGTGTGTTTCTGGTGCAACAATTACACACACACACAAATCGCGCACGCACACACACAAAGACCCACTACTGCCGAGTCCTGAGTTCAGATATCGTCATCAACACAAAAATGTATGTATGCATTTATGTATCTTTTTTAACACATCTCCCCTATTGTTTTAAACAGCACAACACAGGAGAGCTGTATCTGTCTTTCTCCATATTAAACACTCTAGGCCATCAATGCTAAAAAGCTTTATGAGGAGAAGAAAGAAAAAAATAAAAACGTAAAGTGTGTTTGAAAGAGAGGTCAATGTGGCTCAGGAGCAGCATAAAAACCCATCTGTCCCACTTTAATATGAGTCTGAATTAAAATAGAAGCATAGCTGCACATGTAGAGACGCACTGCGCATGCAAGAAGAGCTTAAAACTCTCATTAGCAAGTGGAGCTAAAGCACCGTGCTACATTCAGCTTCCGAACACTTAAACACCTCTGAACCTGCATGTTTAAATGACTCTCAGGCCAGCTGCTTCACTGATTTAGTCTGGTACTAAATACATCACGCCTCTCACCTGCCCCAAACATGACCTGCACTAAATCATGCCCTGAGCCACCACCAGGGGGTACAATCAAAACAGCTAAATACATGTATATCAAGTTAAAAAAAAAAGTCTGTACAGTGTACAGTACAAAAAACTGCTACAGACAGGCTGAGCTAGTGAAGAAAATATACTATATTGTTTAAATGAGCAACAATTGCATTATTGTAACACATCGTATAGGTGCGTGTGATTAAGATTAAATTCTTTTTCACATGTACCTTACAGCACAGTGAAATTATTTTTTCCACATAGCCCAGTTAGGATCAACCAGGATACAGTGACCCCTGGAGCAGATAAAGTTAAGAGTCTTGATCATGGATAAACAGAGGCAGCTTGGTGGTACTGGGGCTTGAACATCAACCTTCTGGTCAGTAACCAAGCCCCTTAAGTGTTTGAGGCCCTACTGCCCCCCAGGCAGTAGTGCCTTGTAATGTCCACAGAGATACATTAAAACAATCTGTTCTTATGAACTTATGATTAACTTATGAACAGTTAATCAAAGTATTTTCCCCAATAAAGTGGCTTTTACAATAAAACTCTAAGTGAATTTGTGATGGCAGAAAAAAATCATAAAATATAGGGTTTGCATACATGTCTAAATTCATGTGCCACTGAGCCCCAATGCACAATACCGTGAATATCAAAAAATGTGATAAGTTTCACTTGATCGAGCTGTAGACCTGCCTCGCCTTTTATGGTCGTAGAGATGATGGACTCTTTCACTGTTTCACTGAAGACTGTTGCTTTATCTCACTGTTGTACCCATGCACCCAAGTTCCATCACCAGTAATGATCCTTGACATGGAGGACGGGTCATCCATGGCACGCTGACAGAGTTCATGGCAGAATTCAACGCAATGTTCCTTCTGCTTCTGGATCAGCAGTCTGATGGACAAATTTGGTAGCAACACGGTGCATGTTCAAATCACACGTGAGGCTCGCCTGGACTGTGCCGTATGACACATTGACAATTGCAGCAATGTTGTGGATTGTTCTCCAATGATCATTATGCACAATTTGCAAGTTGGTTTTGACATTTTCCAGGGGTTGAGCTCGTTGAAGGTCTTCCTGATCTCTCGTTGTCTTTCAGTGATGTTCTTTCACTTCTTCAAAACACATCTCTTAGCGCGTCACAAAACTAGTCTCAAAACGTTTTGATACCACCTTATATTGCACTAGTAATCAGAATAACAGACCAATCAGAATAAAACTACTTAACCTCAGCACTTAAACACCTCAGTTGAAACTGTCTGACCCGATCCGGACTGCCCTGAATGAGAGGGGTCATAAACCTTTAATATTCCATTCAATACTCGAATATTTTCCATTTAAACACTTGATCTGATTATTTCTCTTGTGTTTTTCTGTGCATATTTGCCCTATGTGGGGGTAACCTCAGGTGATGTCTTGAAATTTTGCTTCCGTTCCTGATCAGTAAACTCTATGTGAGCAAACAACTCTTACATCAGTCTTTTATCCACTGGGCCTCTGGCTGAGGATGGGGGACTGATTGGCTAACATTTCACACATAGTAAAGCATCTAACCAATCAAAGATGACATTGAATTATTGTAACCAATCATAATGCAGAAGGCGGGCTTTATCAGAAAAGATGAGAAGCCTAACCTAACCTCAAAGTTGGAGAAAAGAAACCAGAGGTGAAAAGTACCAAAGTACGTCTAGTCTGTTCTTAGCTTGAATATTTTCTGTATGTGACACTTTTTACTTCTTCTCCGTACATTTTTTAATGAAAAGCCAGAACTTTTACTTTGCTACATTTTAAATTGAGACTTGTTTATTTTAACCTGAAAATAAACAAGAAAAGAAAAACTTAATAAATTTCATAATCCAAACATTGTTGAAACTTACACCATATCCTGACGTAGCTAACAAGCTAAGATATGCCCTGTATCTTAGCTGGTTAGCTAGATTGCTCCTAATTTTTGTAAAGAGTTGTAAACTCTTAAGGAGCATATAATTATAATATTTTGGCATATCCTTTAACCTTATGATTCACCGTAGCAATTGTAGCTATGGTGAAGCCAAGCCACTATCTAGCTATAAGCTGAAGTAATGAAAGATGCTAACAATGATCGCAATTCATATAATTAATGTCAAATCTTGTCTCTATCAATCTCTCCTAAACTTGCACATTCATGTTAACCACAACATCAACTTCAGTTGATAAAAATCCAACAAAAATTCAGTGTTAAAAATTCTTTAAAATACTGTTTCTCAGTAACTAAGTCAGATACAGTAGACATCCAGGAAAATCTGTTTCTTTGTGGAGTACTTGTGCTTTTGTTCTTAAATTACATGTTATAAAAACTTCTACTTGTAGTGAGGTAAATTTTTAGGCAAGTACTTTTACTTTTACTCAGATATTAAGTTTGTGTACTTCTGTCAACTTTGCTTCCTGATATTAAGGAAACAGCTGAGTACTACTTTTGTAAACCTATTTGAGATACTTGTACTATTCCCTGCACATAAAAAAACTAAACAAAACATGCAAGGCAAAGCTCCACTGATATTCTGATCTGTTATTATAATTTTTTTCATCTCTTAAAGACTAATAGGTCATACTGCATCAGCTGGCTTTTCCTCTGTTAGTATATAAAACAGCTCTTGGCGGCTGTTTTTGGATCTGCCGGTAAACAACTTGACCTTTACAGTAAAACCCAGCGGATGGAAACCGTTCACTGACAACCAAGTACAGAACAATTACGAGTTCTGAGCGTGTGGATTACACACACTTAAGCAGTAATGCTGTGTAATCCTTCTGAGCACCAGAGAGTTCCTCCAGCACAACTCTCATTTACATTCACATTACCACTCCACTGGACAGATTTGATGGTTATAATAACTTTAAATCACTGCTGTATGTTATGAAGCAGAATCACAGATGATAAACTGGTTATTGTTATTTTAGTGCTGAGAGTAAATATTTCATTACACTAAAAGATATCATTAAGTCAAACTGTTAAGTAGTTATTACACCGAATGGGCTGGAGAAATAATTCTGTGCTGGAGGGATCTTTTAGTCTGTGTTTGCTCTCGAAGGGAAAATACAAACTATAGACATAGCTGGTATAAAGTAGTACACAAACGCTTCTTGGATGTGAGCTTTATCAAATTTTATATTAGAATAGCTATTCTTGATAAAGCACACACACACATACACAAACACTAAATCCAATAATTGTTTAGATGCCTTAGGAAAATTGGATATTAGTAATTGGTTTATTTCTTTATTCTTTATATGATATTATTATATAATGTACTAACCAATTAAATACAGTGTAATGACTGAATTCCATCACTGTGATCATGATGCCACAATTTGGTGATCAGCATTCTAGGTATCAATTATACATCGAATACCATAGATTTCAATCTGAAATAAAATTATGATTGCATTCCCTCATGTAGAGACGACCAGGTCTGCACTTAGTAATCCTGATAGTGTGATATCTCAAGATAATTTAAAAAAGAGCTCTTCAGTAAATTTTACTGAAGAAAAATCACTAAAAGCCACAGAATTTAGCCATTTTAGCCATTTTTGGAGCTCTGTTATCTCTGCTAAGGAGATCATGTTTTAATCAATCATTTTCTGATCAGACATTTTGTTTATTTAATTAAACATTTTTATTTAATTATCTTTAATGCAAGGCAGCATGGTGACTCAGTAGTTATCAATGTTACACTCTTACACCTTCAGGTTTGGGGGTTCAAATCACACAAATCTTCAAAATGTAGATTCACTTTATATAGAATGTTAATATTGTTGAAATGATATTGTTATGCTAAAAAAAAAATCTTTGTTTGGTGTTTAATGTATTTATTTATTTATTTATTTAGTATTTTATTAATTTATGAATGTATTATTTATTTATTGATTGATTTATTATTATTTGAAATTATTTTTAATATATGAATTTATTTAGGCAATACACTCTATGGATCCTGAGCTTATTATTGTTGTTGTGCTGTAGACATTAAAATATTTATTTTATTATTTACAGAAAAAAATTGTCCTTTCGTTAAACATTAAAATATTCAAAATGACAAACTACAGGTAAAGTAAATTTTTACCGGTACTATGTGGCAAAAAGGTGAGGAGAATAAACCCATGGAGGTGGTGGACAGTCCTGAGAAACTAATGATATTTGTTTATTCTGATTTAGAATATCAGCTCTGTTAACATCCGGGTTCCTGAGGTTAAATCCCAAATAATGTTAAATGGAAAGCAAGTAGTGCCCTTGATCAGGGGTTAGAGAGGGATTTGGGATTCAGCATTGTGTTAGAAGTTGATTAGCTTTGTAGCTCACATTAACTAGAACAGAACACGAGTGGTTCAGATGTGTTCAGACTATGGAGACAAAATGTTTAAGCCCAAAGTGGTTGTGAATGTGGGTTTTGGCAGGCAGCTGCTCTCTCGTCCAATCAAACTAACCTGTCCAAACTAACTGTTTGCAAAAAAATAATAATTTTTTTACAATTACTTTTTTTAAAAATATCTTTCTGATTATATTGTACACCATTCTACCTTTTCTATTAATAATGAAACATTTGCCGTTATGATGTCATCGAATGAAAAAAGACACGGTGGTGTGAGCAAGACCATGTTACCACACCCTACTGGTGTATGACTGTTATACCACAGCAGCATGCCCTGGATTACAGTTTTTATTTATGTATTTATTTATTTATTTAATTTATTTAAAGGTAAATAGAAAAACCTTATTTTAGCGGGTCAAAAAGCAAAATTCAAGTCGCTCTAGAGTTGCCCTAGTGAAAAGCTGGAACATTTCCGCATTCCATAAGCTGATATACTGTATCACTCGCAGAGATGGATGAGATTATTTAGACCGGTGTTTTGTTTTTTTTTCTTCTTTTTCATCTGAGTGCTCATAAACAGGGCAGGGATATTTCAGGCCGTTATTTGGCTGTATATGAACGTGAGGAGTGAAACCAAGTTTGGAGGCGGCGTTTGAGCTGCGGTTCTCCGTAATCTGTTTTAGCTCGGTGTGATGTATGGGCATCTACTTCAGAAACGAGTTTACCAGAAGAACGAGGGGTTGATTTCTCCTGGCATGAACGACGATAGATTTCGAGGTGTGTGTGTGTGTGTGTGTGTGTGTGTGTGTGTGTGTGTGTGAGAGAGAGAGTGTGTGTGTGTGCAAGAAATACCCGGGTGTAGAGAGTGCAAAAAGAAAAGAAGAAAAAAGCAACAACAAAAAAAAAAAGACACCAGCTTGGTTGCTCGAGACTTCCAAGAACATTGTTACCGTGGAAAATGTGCAGAGAAAGAAATGTGGCTTTTTATTTGTGACAAGCTACAGAGAGAGAGGAAGCAGAATAACGAGATCGAGACGCAGAGAGATGGAGAAGTTGGAAAGAAAGACTTAGGGAGATACAAGTAAAATCATTGTAAGAAAACAAGGGAACAAGAGGAAGCTAGAATACCAAGAAAATTAACATACTGTATTAATAACTAATTGACATGAAAAGTTGATGTAATTTACAACAAATATTTTAATCGTCATGTTGAATATTATTATGTAAAAGACCTGAAGCAGAACAAAAATAACACGTTTGCAAACATGGCCGTCATTCTAACTAGGTGCTAGCAGTGTAACCATGGCAAAAAGTCTAGCATGATCACTCATTTTAGCTAATTTTTTAGATCACTAGTTAAGCAGAAACTTATGGTTTAAGAAACATCTGAATTTAATAAGTAGTTTTTAATGTAAACGATTTGGAAACATTTTTGCAGCGTTTTAGCTGGAGCAACATTAAAACCTATTTCCATATTATTATTATAGTTATTATTTTTATTAGTTGTAGTAGTTTTAAACTAGGTTTGCTTGTTTAAGCCTTATAGCTGACTTTCTAAAGCATTACAAGGATATATTTTTTTTGCAACATTCTAATAATGTTCACGTTTAGCAACCAACACATTCTGCTAAATTTGATTCAAAAGGTCAGTGCTATGTGAATAGGGGTTAACTTGTAAGACCATACACACACACACACACACACACACACACACAATGAGCCTGGTTGAAAATAAATGCTTTTGTTGAGCGTTTAATCCGTTTCCGCGGAGGAGAAGATCATGAGTCATGAGAACAATTTCATTTAGAGACAATTTCACTTGGACATGTGCGGCTTTAATGCTCCTGCTGCTCACGGCACTAAGTCTCGCCGTAAGCTTTAGCCCCAATGCGACAATATTTCTTAGAAATTACACTAAAATCTTTTTTTTTTTCTATCTGACATTACTGATTATTACATTTTGCTGAATGAACTTGACCCCCAAATTTCATGACGGTCACATTAACTTAAATGACATGATATTTGCTTCTGCTAAAGATTATGAACTAAAATATAAATAAAATATAAATTATTTACACTGATACATGCCAATGATCTGTGCATATGTACAGTTTGACAGCAAAATTAGTTTGAATATTGTTTGCATGTTTTCTTTGAGTGACAAGGCTGTGTATTGTCAAAACGGTTTGGGGTATCTCAGTGTGAATTTTTGTGTGTGTTTTTTTTTAAATGCTATACTGTAACTCTATCGTCTACAGTTTTGTCATATTGGATAAATCTGCCTGCAGTTATGGTTATTTATGTATGCGATTTAGTATTAATAATATTAGGTTTAATTTAATTATTCTTATAAACCCAATGAGTTTAGGTTAAATTAGAAAAGTAGCAAACTCATGCTTTGATTTTGATTTTGTAGTGAGTCAAACACAAAGTAGTGACAGCAAATTAAATCAGGAAAAAGTGTTGGGTTTTGTTGCACACAAAATCTTTTTAAGTTAAATGATTTTTGAGGATCATAAGAAACATTTTAAGCAATTCATAAACTTTAGATTATCAGTTTTAGCTTCACTTTCGTACATGACGACAGCTCGCTATCATACTGTATACAGGTACGCGCCATTTACCCACCAGCTTCACACACCTTTACATTTAGGCATTCGGCAGATACTCCTATCCAGAGCGATTTACAAAAGTGCTTTTTAGTTTCCATCATAGGTCCTTACAGGTTACTAGGTTACTAAGTACTATAAGTCAAACACTGTTGCAAACCTGAGTGTCTGAGGGAGGAAAAGAAAGAATGAGTTGTGTGTCATCTGCATAACAATGATATGAAAGGCAATGTGAAGATATGACTTTACCAAGAGACTTGGTATAGAGGGAGAACAGAAGCAGACCCACTACAGAGCCCTGTGGGACACCAGTAGAGAGTCTGCATGGGGAGATGTGGATCCCCTCCATGTCACCTCATACAACCTATCTTTTAGGTAAGAAGCAAACCATTGCCATGCCATTCCACAGATTCCAAGGCTTGTAAGAACAGATAATAGAACACACACACACAGCGTATGCAGCAGATTTCCACACACAGTGCTTCACCTCATGTCACTTGTACACAAATTGTTTGTAAATATTTAACCACAGTGCTTATGCTTGTGCTGTATCTCTCATAGATTTGTTAAGTATATAACATATTATTTAAACAATATTCCAATTCTAGTTCTATTACAAAGAATGCATGGCGGACGTTAAGCGATGCATGCCTGTAATTTATTATGGCTGGAGTAAGTACAATGTCAGTAACAGGGTGTAAACATCCTGTCCTTGCCTTCACCATTCTCCAAAAACACTTTAAACATATTAAAGAACACACAGCAGCTACTGTGTTGCACAGGAAGTGAATGTGATTGGCTCATCATATATTGTTTAAAACATGGAAGTTTAAAGCTTTGAAAATTGTATGTATTAAATATATTATACTATTGTGCAAATGTCTTAGGCACCATATTATCTTTAGAAGAAAGGAAGCAGAACTGATACAGTACATTCCAGAACACTCAGAGACAACAGCTTTTTTTATTGTGCAAAAATCTTGTACACATACAAATTAAAATGTGTTTAGCGTTTAGAAGCACTAAAAAGTAATAAAATAAGCACAGTCAATATTTAGTGCGAAAACTCTTTGCTTGAAAATAATCAGTGAACAGCTGTTAGGTTTTACTGAGTGTGCTGAAGAATATGGCAGAGTTCTTCTGGTACATTTTGTTACACTTGCTTCTTTCTATTTTTATGCACCTGCAAACAGTGTTCTGGATTATGATGATCATTTGTGAAGAATTGGCTTCTTCCTTGCTGAGTATGCTTTCAGGTTACATCAATATCAGTCTCATTTTACTGTGGATATAAATATTTTTGTACCCGTTTCCTCCAGTTTCTTTACAAGGTGCTTTGGTGTTGCTCTGGGATTGATTTGTATTTTGTGTACTCAAGTCTGCATCTCCTTCCTGAGTGGTATGATGGCTGTATGGCTCCATGGTGTTTATACTTTTGTAGTATTGTTGGTAAAGATGACCGTGGTGCATTTAGGAATTTGAAAAGTGATCCCAGGGATGAACCAGACAACCTTGTGTGTCAAAGAATAATAATTTGCAAAAATGAGAAAAAGTGCCAGATGGTATTTATTTCATTCTGTGGTTTAAGTCTTCATGTATACAAGGGGTATTCAAGTCAAACTGAAACTTGACGTTCTTAATGAGCTTTCTGGTGAATTTAGGGCGTACAAATGATTAACATTTGCTCATAGCTGCAGGAAAATATTTAAACATTCAGCGAGTGGAATGCCAGATCATTGAAAATCAATGGATAACTTGTCGCTAACTTGAGTAAAAGATGCATCTGTCTGTGTAAACTGTACACACAAATCATTCACCAACACCATGTGCACATTGCACGAACTCGGCTGGGAGTTATTGCCACATCCCCGTACAGTTCTGACTTCGCTCCAAGCCATTTCCACATGTTTGGGCCTTTTAAAGGAGTTCCTAAGAGGCCAAGGTATTAGACATGAAGCAGGCAGTCTGAGGAAACGTCTCGGGTTACTTTGCTATAACCCTGTTCCCTGAAAAAACGGGAACGAGATGCTGCGTGAAAACGCTATGGGGACGTCTCTTTGTTGTGAAGCACATGTGTGTCAAACACGCCAAAAACTTTGGCTTATATAACCTCGGTTAGGTGACGTCATCTGATGAGGTGCACCTGCAGGTTATAAATAGGACTGAACCGGAAACATCCTCAGGTCAATTTTGTCTGAAAGGACGTCCAGTCACGTCCGCAGTGCGGCATTGAAGCGCAGCATCTCGTTCCCGCTTTTTCAGGGAATAGGGTTACAGCACAGTAACCCGAGACGCTCCCTTTCAAAAGCTACACTCGATGCTGCGTGAAAAAGCTATGGGAACGAGAATACCAACACCGCCGCACTGCAAGTGTCTGGACCCCCAGAGTTGTGTAGTGTGCACACAGTCCCCCAAGGAGTCAGACAGAATTCTGGGATGCTGACTCGAGGACCCGTGAGCCTGGAGTTGCATGGACATCCATCTATAAAATCTGGCAAATGAGCCAGAGCAATTGATGAGGCAAGCCCCCCGGTCAAATGGGCCCTAATTACTAGAGGCGAAGTGTGCCACACGCCTCATAGGCTAGGGCACTAGCATCTCTCACCCAGTGTGGCGGCACTCGTCTAGTGGCGGCCACCTTTCAGCTGCGGCGGCTAGTGCAGTGGATGTACTGTAAATTTGAAGAGCATGAACTGGACACAGTAAATGGTCTTCCTGCTCCGAAGCTGTAATGGCGGAGGACAGAGGCTTCGAGAACAACTGCGAAAGATAGTTGGGTGAGGATGCAGAATAGCTTCGGCTAGCCAGGTGGCAAAGTCTAAGCAAGGTGGAGAGGCTGACGAAGCCTGCAAATCTCCACGAATAAGCTGGCAACTAAAGGGTGTTTTCCACAAAAACCCCATCAGTCAGGACATGAGCCGAAATAGCGGCTACGTACGTTCTGAGTGTACTAGGGCATAAGCCCGAGGTAAATTTTCTTGTAGAAACTCCAGCACTGAAACAATTTGGCAGTGGACTGGGTCTCCTTTTGAGGCCATAAGTTCCTCTAGTGAAGGGAATGCATAAAGACGCAGCTTGTCTGGACAGCAAGTCTGCTCCCATATGCATATGCTCTGGAATGTAAATGATCCTGAGAGACAAGAACTTGTCCTGTCCCCAAAGCAGAACCTGGTGCGCTAGCTTTCCTAGCGGCGTGAGCGTAGTCTGCCCAGGCGATTATTTACGAGACTACCGTAGTGTTGTCCACCCGCGCTAGGACATGGTAGCCTCCCGATTGGAGGGAGTATTTCAGGGCCAGAAATAGAGTCATTAAATGAAATCCCCTGGCTCTTAGCCACAACTGAAACCACTCTGAGAGTGGTGAAAAGTTACTTCCTGGCCTAGCTTGAACTTCTTTAGGGTGTTTAGAATGGATTCGACACGTGCAGGAGACAGCTGTGCCCGCATTGCGGTTGGATCCCATGTGACACTCAAATATGACATACTTTGAGTAGGAAAGAGAACGCTTTCCGTGGCGTTGAGTCTCCATCCTAAAGAAAATGCTACGGATGCTCTGGAGTCGTAAAGAAGGTGTTCGGTATCCTGAAACATGGCAGGAGGGAACCGAACACCTAACACTTTGTCGGAGACCGCTGTTCCCCGAAACACCAATGGTGGCGGGGATTGAACACCGGCCTCCTGAGGGTGCCGGGAAGGAGATTAATTCCGTGATGGAATTCTATGCACCCCTCCCCGAGGAGAGACACCCTCACGGTCCTGAGGATTTTCTGTTCTCTGAGATAATGCTCCTCAGATCCGATCTCCTCGAGGCGGATTGTGAAGCGCTAGAGTTTGTATATACAGTGGCTTGCAAAAGTATTCGGCCCCCTTGAACTTTTCCACATTTTGTCACATTAGAGCCACAAACATGAATCAATTTCATTGGAATTCCACATGAAAGACCAATACAAAGTGGTGTACACTTGAGAAGTGGAACGAAAATCATACATGATTCCAAACATTTTTTACAAA
>JAOVVA010000048.1:5421712-5441097 GCA_028565275.1 Leiocassis micropogon | reverse complement strand
AAGAAGAAGTCCTGGGGCTCATTCGCCCAGGACCATGGGGGTGCGCCCCCCCCCCCCCCAGCATCTCGTTCCCGCTTTTTCAGGGAACAGGGTTACAGCAAAGTAACCCGAGATGTTTTTTTACCTCATTGATGAGTATTTATTTGTGCTCTTTGGGTAATTTTGACTGGATGCCTACTTTTTGTTAGAGTAGCCACAGTCCCAAAGTGTCTCCATTTAACTGTAGACTGGGGAATTTCTAAAGTCTTTGTAACCCTTTCCAGCTTTATGTAAATCAGCAATTCCTAATAATAGATCCTCTTGTTGGCGAGACATGGCTCACATTAGCGTATTCTTCTTGTGCGGAGCAAATTCAAAAAGTTTGAGTGTTTTGTTTTTTATCAGTCAAAAGTAGCTCAGTCCACACCTCCAAACTCTTGTTTAAAAAACTAAATTTTTTTAACAAGACTCCAGGTATGCTCACACCTGACTCGAATTAGCTTTTTTGAGCTTTTTTAGTTTCATTAACTCGAGGATTCACATACTTTTTCCACTAGCACTATGAGGTTTTTATGGTTCTCAATAAAGACATGAAAGATCAGACTTTTCATTATAAATTTTTTGTTATTATTTTAGACACATTATATTTGTCAATACTCTTGTCTTAGATGAAGATTAGATCACATTTTATGAAAAATTAATGCAGAAAACCATGACATTTCAAAACGCTCACATATAGTACTTTTTTGACACTGTGTGTCAGTTTTGTAATCAGCAGGTTCAATTCCATAAAAATAACATAATTTTGTCCAGGAGACAAATATCAGGGTGACCAGTGTTATTCTAGCACAGAACACAAAAGTAGGAAACCATCACAGGAAGCTTAATGAGATCAGAACCTGAGATCCTGCACTCAGTATCACAGTAGTTTCTTCAAGAGGAGGAATTAGTCACCACAGTGAAATCTGATTACCTGCCGTGACAGAGCGAGATGTGGGAATGAATTTTCTTGTGCATGTCATTAAAGAGGAATCGATCGCAGGAGGCTGAGGGTTATTTATCTCTCCTTGATGGGGGTAGACGGGTCAGCCTTGCTTCACACTCCTCATAATTAGCATCTTACTTGGCGAAATGATGAGGACACCAGCTGTGGGGCAGAAGTTTTTGCTTTGCCCCCTTTCACTTTGTCCCTGCTCATTGCCCCTTTCACTTTGTCCCCCCCGTGTCCTCACATTCATACTGTGACTTAATTCCGCAAAAATAAATTGGCTGGTGAGGATATAGGAGCTGCAATCCACGACAAGACCTCCTCACTCTCCCAGCTCTAGCACTCTCATTATCCCGAGGGATTTAAAATCTGGGTTGAAGAAGCGACTCAACTCAACTCAGCTTTTTCCCAGTTTCTAACGGCCAAACAATTATCTGACCTTAGCTTTGAGTTAAAAAGGTCTTTGATAATAAAAGAACTGCACTTCAAGTTCAGCCTGAGGTAGCGATCCAAATGGGACTCAAAACGTCTTGATGTATTTTATTTAAAAAAATAACATTAAACTCATGAAGCAGTGCATTCTGGGAATAAACATCCACAAAGAATTAAAAGGTGCTTTATCCCAAAAATCTTTTCACCTCTGCCAGGAGGTCGGAACAATTTAGGTTAGCAAGGTAGAAGTCTTTGATTGCTTGCGGGTTACTGTTCTTTGTTTGTGGGTGTGGCTAGTCCAACAATTTTTGTTTTCATAAGTTCCAATGTAATTTGCAGCCAAACAGCTTCATAAAATTTGCATTGTCAAATTAGAAAAATAAGCTATTATACTGTATATATTAAATAATCTAGTAAGTGTATAGCTACCAGAGCTGCCAGTTTCGGGCAGGTTCCGGTGTAATTGCGAGGTTTTTCATTTTTATGTTCCGGGTCTAAATTGGTGTAGCCAGGCAGACAAAATTTAGGCTGTTTTGAGATGTTTGTTTTTAAACATTATACATTTTATAAGACTATTTGCAACAAAACCTAGGAAAAGTGTCAATGGTCCAGACAATCAGTCATCATGATGTGAATGAACAGACATATCCACTTCATTGTCATTGGTATACTGACATCATCAAGGTATATATATATATTTTTTTAGCACGTTCACTAGAGGATTGAATACTATATAGTAAGGATACATACTGTATACTTACACATTCTCATCCACTATGTGTTGGTATTGCATTTCTGTCAGTTATTGACTTCAGATGCCTGCTGCTGTACAGTGTTCTTACATGTGGTTACAGCATTACAAACTGCAAATCTACAGTGACAAAGTGCTGAACGCAATATTGACCAAATATTTAGGGTGGGTCTGTGTGTATTCTGGCAGGTTTCGAAGTTTTGAAGAGTCTTTGTGAAGCTGCCAGCAAAATCTGGCAACAGTGCTAACTACATACACTGACTGGAGACACCAACCATCTTCTCTACTTCCTTTAAGCATTGCTTTTCTTTGTAATGTATTGTAAAGTACATATATTTAATGAAAATTACTCTTATAGAGGTACTCGAGGTTGCCAGTTTTCCCATATGAGTCAGGGAATCCTCCCCTCGGTAGCAGACTATAAGTGTTTAAAAAAATTATAATCAAAAACCCACCGACAGTCTGAGTAATGTTCTCATTAATGTTTCGATAGATTTCATTGAAACCACATGAACACTCGGATGAATTTCTCTCAAATACAGACGGGTGGAGACTGTGCTTTCTGACATCATCACAGGGATTAATTGGGTTGAAAGAGGCGAGTCAAGGTGCAGCATTCAAAAGCAACAAGGAAGTGAACTCAATTTGTGAGCCTTATTGAGGCCGGCGTCGGCTTTTTATTCAAGCTGTAATAAAAGCGCAAACCCAATTAATTGCCTTAGCCTTAATGCTTGACTCAAACTCGCACAAGAGAAATAGGAAATGCTATGAAATAACAGCTCTAAGATAGTCATAATTTTTTTTTTTTAAAACACATATTAGGGTCAAAACCTGGAAATAGTAGAGCACACCCCTGGATGAGCTTCTATGTTCTCATAGACAAAAACAGAACCACATCAATGCAGGCTAGATGTGGACTTTCTTAGTGTTAGATAGGTCTTAAGTAACAGACAGTTGTCGGAGATGCTTTAATAAAACTGCTGTGACCTTCAGGAATCATCAAGTCCAGGCCTGGAGCACCGTTTGGGAATTTCCAGATTTATGAACAGTGCATGAGTTAATTAAAAGAGTGCAGGAATATCATTAAACCTCTCCAGGAATGTCTACAGACTCACTGGAATAGAGCAGATGACTGGTCAAGGTCACCTAAGGTCATTGCTGAACTCCCGAACCGGAGACCAACCCTGAGGAGTTTAGGACACAGGACAACATGGTGGTGTTAGGAAGCACCTGAAGGCATGTCACGCTGTTTTATTTCTCTTACACCAGTTTCTTATTCATTAAAGAATGACATTCTACTTTATTCATTTATCATTTTATTACTTTATATTTCTGTTTATTGCTGTGGAGCATCAGTGAAACTAGTCAGTCCCTGTTCTTACTTATGTTATAGCATCAGTTATAAACACTCACTCCTTCACCCGCCTATGCACTGACACTGGAGTCTCCTTCCATATGTCGTTCTTACACATATTTCTCCTTATGGAAAACGTCCCCAAATCAGAAAGAGTGGGAGAGAGACAAAGAAAGACAGAGATTAAGAGAGGTAGAGAGACAGGGATAAATATAGAGAAACGCAGAGAGAGAACAACACAGAGAAAATTAGGGTGAAAGACAAAGAGGAAAAGAAAAAGATCCACACCCAAAAGAGAAACAGGAAAACAGAGTGAGTGAGAGAGAGAGACAGTGAAAAAGAACATGTGAGAAAGACAGAGACTCAGAGGGTCAAAGACACACACAGAACACTCACTCACTCACTCATCTTCTATACCGCTTTATCCTGTATTCAGGGTCACGGGTACCTGGAGCCTATCCCAGGAGACTTAGGGCACAAGGTGGGGTACACCCTGGACAGGGTGCCAATCCATCGCAGGGCACACAGACAATCACGGCAATTTGGGAACACCAAATTAGCCTAACCTGCATCTCTTTGGACTGTGGGAGGAAACCGGAGTACCCAGAGGAAACCCACCAAGCACGGGGAGAACATGCAAACTCACATGCTCCAAACCTGGAGCTGCAAGGCGACAGTGCTAACCACTACACCACCGTGTCACTACACACAGAACAATAGACAGAAAAATGGGGTGAGACAAAGAGCCAGAGACACAGCTAGAAAGACCAATAAACAGGGTTAGATCGCAGAAGAAAAAGTAATAAAATGGCAGAAAGAGGAAGACAGAGAGAAAGAAAAAAAGGGAGACGTGAGACACAGAAAGAGGGACATAGATCAATAAAAAGACTAAGAAATAGATAACAGAAAAAAATTAAGAAAGAAAGATAAAGACAGAGAGAAAGTGAGGCAGCATCAGAAACAAAGACCGAGAGATAGAGAGACTATGCATGTAGTAGAGAGACAGACTGACAAACAGAGAGTGAGACAGTATTAGAAACACAGAGAAAGAAAATGAGTCAGTGAGAAAGTGGAAGAGAGACAAGGAAATAGCGAGAAAAAATTTGGGTGTGTGAGAGAGAAAGAAACAGACTCAGCTAATAAGTACTGTAAGTGATAGAGAAAGGGAGAGAGAGACAAAGTGAGACAGATTCAAAAGACACACACAGAGACTGATACACAGAGAAACAGACAGACATATACTGTAGATAAAGATAGAGTCAGAAATACAGACAGAGTGGGAAAGAGAAAAGGGAAGTGAGACAGAAAGCAAAAGACATATAGAACGTTATGTAGTCAGAAATAGAGACAGAGACAGTGAGAGATTGCGAATGAGAATGAGAGAGCGAACAGTCAGAAACAAAGGGATAAAGAGAGAGAAAAAATGAGAAAATGAGAGTGAAAGACAAATAGAGAGTAAGACAGTTAAAAACTGAGTAAGAGTGGGAGACAGTAAGAGAGTGAAAGAGCCAGAAACAAAGAGAGGGAGAGAGGCAGATAGAGTGAGACAAACCGAGAGAACTCTGAATCTGCAGTCTGTTTGATTATAGCTGAAACATCTGCTGCAGCATTTCTATAAGCGTGTGTGTGTGTGTGTGAGTGTGTGTGTATTCCCAGCCTGCCTATTCCTCAGTAATAGTCTACATTTAAAAATCACTCATTCCAGCACAGACCCGGCGCCATTAAATACTTATAAAGCAGACTCACTGCCCCGGGGCGTGGCCCGTGTCGGTCCAAAAGGCCGATCTGCCTCCAAATTCAGTGCGTTTCTTCTCTTTCCCTCGATCCTGCGAGGGTTCGGTGGGGTTACTTGGTGAGAAATCGACTCGGCCGAAGTTTCAAGGTGAGGCTGTTGTCAAGGCGTCAGGTCTCTTATTAGTTTCTGAGCCTGCTCGTCTGATTATGCATTCTGGAGGGAGCGCTCTTCTCGGAGAATTTTAATTAGTGTGACTTTAAGAAAAGACAGAGGATTGTGCCATCTGCCTTCAGAACAAGAATCCCTCGCTAATTAAAACACCTAGGCCAGCTATTAGACTCTAATATCTACTGAGGGTGGTGTGTGTGTGTGTGTGTGTGTGTGTGTGTGAGAGAGAGGGGGTTTACAACAGGGACATGGACATTTATACACACCATGTACCCAGGTGGAATTATCTACAGGCATTTATTACAGCTCTGAATCTTCGGGATCCATCAGAACAAACATTTACTGTGAATGTTACCATTTCTACACTTATTCCCAAAGACAGATATTACTGTCTATACTGCAGATATTCACCAACTCCTCATCCCGCCACATAATTTCAACACATTTCTAAGGACTTTGAGAGGAAACTGCAGTACCCAGAGGAAACCCACCAAGCAGACGGAGAACAGACACAAAAGGTGCAAGGCAATGGTGTCATGCCACAGTGCCACCTAATTCCATTAATCAATGCAAGTTTACTCCAGTTATTTCCTTTTGATGACTGAAATAGGTTTTCCTCCACAATTTGGCTTCATTCATCCTTCCTGTGATAGCAACAAGCTTTCCAGTTCCACTGCTGAAAACACCTGAGCTTGATGCCACCACAATGCTTCATCAGCTATATGTATTTGTTTAGTTCACCATAAATGAGACAACTTTAGCTTCTAGCGTGGCCTTTCAGAGAAGTGTTGTCCCTTCTGCTGCTCTTCTAGTTAGCTGGATTTGAGAGGACCTCATCATGTTGAGTTCTCCGCAGGTTCTCCAGTCTCACGCGTTGTTGGTGGACTCTCAAAGGCCTATTTGCGCATCAAATGGAATGGAATAGAATGCAGATTTCAAGGGAAGGTTTGGATATGTTTCTCTTTCTTTCACATTTAAAGCTTCACATGATCTGGTCCTTTGGCAGTGGGAGCAGAAATACAGTATTTATTGAATAAGCATATCGTTGGACATGGCCAGTTTTTAGACAAATGAGAGACTGTGATGACTCTGAACATGTTGGGGGGGGGTGAATACTTTTTGCAATCTAGGACATTTCTCAGAAAGAAACCAAACACAAACAGTATCAATTATTTATCTGTCCAATTAGTCAGTGTGTTACCAGTTTCAGAACACTGGAGACAGGAATACACCCTGGACAGGACACAAGTGCAGTACTTTCCAGGGTGTGTGTCCTTTTTTGTCATAACCATAACACTTCTGCATTATGTGTTATAGTCTACAAAACAGCTCAGAGCGCATTTCTGCTTTTAGCTGCATAAACACTCGATATCCATCACTCTTGTGCTTAGCGCAGAGGTGTGAGAGGAAAGTCACAGCTCGGCCATTTTCTCTGCCTGTGAAGGTTTACAGTGCGTCAGTGTTTATCCAGCGTTAAAGCGGAGGTCAGGACGGGTTCGTCAGAGACGTCAAGCCACGAAGCGGGATCTAACCTCACTGTGTTAAGAAGGAACAAGTTCAGAACTTTGTTCATATGAAGACAAGCATGCCAAGGCGATTTGCATTCTGATCTCAGACCAGCGATTATTAACATATCTTACCACACACTCTGATGATGGAACGGATCGTACAGGCTGAGAAGCTATAGATAGCTCAGAGATGATGACTTCTGAGTTACGGGTATTACTATCTCTTTAATAGAGCTTATGCCCCTTCTGGCCCTGTTTTAACATGCATATTAGTGTGACGGATTCTGACAGGCTTGAAACACTGAAGCTAAAAAACTAACCATCTGTAAAGATTTTAATTAAAGCACGAACGAAACATACAATACCTGACGCCATTTGGTTTACTGTTGGTTGTCTGGTGGCCATTTTGAATTCCTGATTAATTAATAATAACTAGGTCAGAGGTTGTTAACCATTTTCTAGACCAACAGAGGTGGAAGGTAGCCAAGTAAATTTACCTCCTTACTGTACTGAAGTACATATTTCATGTATCTCTACTTTGCCAGTGTACAGCGGTACCTCAGCATATGAATGCCCCGTCTAAGAATTTTAAACTAAAATTTTGCAAGAAATTAAAATCAGCATGCAAAATATTTTTGGCGTATGAGTGAACAAGCCGAGCCAAACCGAACGCCGTGAGTACGCCCGGGAACCCTTCAAAATGTTATGTTTGTGTCAGTAGAAAGCCAAGCAAAGCGATTTTATGTATTTTTTGTGATGCTTAGATTTAGTGAAGAAATAGCACCATGGGTACCAAGAATGTTATCAAGGACGGTAGCAAGAAGAAAACGGAGCCACTTTAAGTTTAATTTTTAAAGCAGCCGGTGCCAAGAGGAATCATAAATTAAGGTTAAGTGAGGTTTACTGTTTATTTATTTTATATGTTACTTCATTTACATGTCTTTTCTAAATGTTTTGATTGTTTTCATATGCAAAAATAGGATGATTGTGTTGGAAATCGGTAATTATCCGCTGGAACGGATTATCTGCATTTACATTATTTCCTATGGGACGATGGCTTTCACAATCCAAAATTTTACCTTTCCTCCGTACCAGATTAAACTCATATGCCATGGTACAACTATGGTTTTATTACAGGATAGTTCTTACCTATACTCCACTACATGATAGAGCAAATATCTGTACTTCTACTAAACTACATTTCTGCATGGCGTTGTGTTACTACAGTACATAACTACAGTAGTGTGTAGTATTTGAAGTGGGAATTTCACCACCTTCTGACTTTTAAGTGTAACTGGATGACTTGATGCTTTTGATTCATAAGTAAATTTGAAGGTGAATACTTTTGTACTTTTACTTCAGTACACATGTAAATGGAGGACTTTTACTTATATATATATATATGTATATATAAGTATAATATGTAAATGATTTTTGTACTTTGGCAACCTTTGCTGTAAAATGAATGACATGGACTCAAAAAATATTATTTATATATTGTATATGTATAGAATGTTTATTTGTTAGAGCCAGGGAGCTTTTTCTTGCTGAATGTTCCACCCACAGAACGTCTAAGATCTACTTTCACAATTTTAGTGAGCATTTTATCCTGGCCAGGGTCACCCTGTATCTGGAGATGATCCAAGTAGCACTGTGCAAGGTGAGATATTTATGCTAGATGAGATGCCAGGTCATAGAAGGAAACTATGCATGTACGTTCGAAATTGTCAATTGTTCATCGTCAATCTACATGAATTTAGGTTTTGGGAGGAAAATCATGGAAAGAACATTTTGCCTTATTTATATCTGACTTGTATACACACTGTTACATAATCATAATGCAATATTATTCAGTGCATGCTTATTATTACAGAATCTACAACACATCCTGGGTGAGAAAAAACAAAAATGTCCTGTTATTCTAACCTACCTGTTCTACCTCAATTAGCAAACACGGACACTTTTTTTCACTTTATTTTCACACACATTGTTTTGTTTTGGAGATTACCTGTTCCTAGCACCACTGAATTGTCTAAGCGCATTAGGTTCTCTCGCTACTCGAAATATCACAACACAGCACATATGCAAAGAAACACAGATAATCTCCCGTAGCCCGATTCAGCGTCTGGTTAAGGACCTTCGAAAAGAGACCAAAACACTGGCGCACACAAAAAAAAAAGACACTCTGAATGCATAATCTGGCCTTTCATACGCAACCCGTAATGTGATGTCAAGAAGACGGACGGGACGAAAAGCCTACAGACGCAGGATCTGAATTTTAACACGCCCGATTATTATATGTAATGCGTCCCAGAGGAGCTGGGGAGAGAAAAAGAGGGAAATACAATCATCTGCTAATAAACAGCGCTCGCCTTGGACAAAATAACAGGGTGGAGATATGAGGGAAAAGTGTTGGGACAGTATATAAATAGGTTTATACCACAGCAAGGTTAAATTCTGTATTCTTTAAAGGACTATTTGCAGTTTCTCAGTAACATGAAATGGGGATTTTTATGCAATCTTATATTGGATAAATACACTGCCTGGCCAAAAGAAAAAGGCACACACACTGAGAGTTTGAGAACTTTAGTTCATGAATGAAAATGATTCTTATACTCCCAGAACCTCTCTTTAAGTCCTGGAAGAAAAACCTGGTGATTCAGTACATTCAGGTCGTCAGCTGACTTCATTTTATTGTCACGTAACGTTGCTGGACTCATCAGGTCACATGACCTTTTTCCATCACTCCAAAATCCAGTCTTTATGCTGCCTTATGCTGAAGTTGACGGTTCAGCACTATCCTTCCAGGTTTTAATAATGCATCGGACAGTTCTTGAAACAATTTCTGCTATTTAGTGATTTTTTTTTTGGCAGTATGTGTGATAAGTTGTGTAAGGTTGCGGTAAATCATCCTCATCATCATTCGGTGGGTAACTTCAGATCGAAGGCTGATACTAACCCAAAGTGCTTTTTACTGATTTATCATGGAACTGGAAGTGGCCTCATCAAAGCAGCGGGTGAGGATGCGTCCGAGGGCGTCCTGATCAGAGAGGACAGCACTTAGAGAGAGATAAAAGCAGACGATGTGATAATGCTGATCAATGTGAAAGTCGATACGTCAGAAATGTTAGGTTAAGATGTGTTGAGGAAGGCTTAATTGCCCCTTGAGTGCTGCCATTCCTTATTAAATAGTGAAAATGATCAATGAGCAAACTCAAGACTTCTTCGTGGAAACATGGAAAGATTTTCCAACTCTCATCTCCCTACTTTTTACATCGGAACTGGTTATTAAACTTGTTAAAGATGATCACATGCAGTGACATTTTGCTTGTTTGGCTTCTGTGTGGATGTGAAAAGCTCATAACTAGCTTTTTAAATGATCTGAGAGGACAGTCTGACCAAAATACATCACACAAAAGGGATTAATATCCCAATGATCTTCACTTTTCTTGCTTGTACTGATCTAAACTTGTCATAGAGGAAAAGCAGAAGTGTTTTTAAAAATGAGAAATGCTCACTGCAAAAAAAATGACAGCAAGTAAGAAGGTGAATCAGGTCAAAAGATCAGCCATTTCTTATTATAAGATTACACTGAACTGAACACAGGGTGACCGACGGGAGTCGGACGTTTTTAGTGATTTCTTCTTATGGGGGTACCTGAAAAGCCGTGAGTAAACTCACAAACCATAATTTGAATTAATTGAAATATACCATCCGACAAGACATGCTCACAATTGATTAACATCTGTTTGCCCGAGTGATGGATAATTTCAAGGAGTGATTGAAAACTGAATTCAAGAGGATGGTCATCATCTAAATGACATTATTTTCCGTAACTGAATAAGTAACTCAAATGGCATGTCTTGAGTTTTCTGAGTTTAAAATCTACTGTGCTGTGCTCCCGTCGGTCACCCTGAATAATGATATTAAACCTTAATACGGCACAGATCCAATAATGACAACAACAACAAAAAAAAAGCAATTGTCTGTACGTTTCGACAAGGGAGGCTTCAGATATTAAACTGTGTTTTTGGGTTTTCAGGTATGTCAGGTAGAGCCCAGGTTATCATTACTTTTAGAAGATCAATTTTACCACAACTGGAATATGGGAATGATGTCACAAAGATGTCAATCTGACCAAATGCTTGTATTATTATTATTATTATTATTATTATTATTACTTATATCATTATTTTTGGTCACCATAAAAATGTGATCATATGTATCTGTGCTATTTCTTTGCCTATGTGATCCATTTTTATTTTTTTGCTCGGGCATAGTCATATACAGCAGTTAGTTAAAATTAAATAAGTTCATCATACTGTCTAGGTAGTGCTGAACAAAAGGGTAAGTGAGTAAGTCGCCTCTTTTGCCACCATAACAGTGATGCTTTTCTATCAGAACCAGCATTAACCTTTTCCTCAATGCGAGCTCCACTAGTGCTTCTATTGGATCAAACTACACGGGCCAGCCTTCACTCCCCATGTGCATCAATGAGCCTTGTCCACCCATGACCCTGTCACCAGTTCACCGGTTTTCATGGGCAGGGCAGGGCACACACACATACACTCATTCACGCAGACTCCGAGGCGGGAGTCGAACCTGGACCATGGAGGTGCCTGGCGACAGTGTTAACCACTTATCTAGTAATGGCACAAAAAAAAAGCCTAAAATGCTCTGGGTTTAAATGGCTACATCTATTTCGAGAAATCTTCTGACTCTTTTGAAAGAAAATTTTGCCTTTTTTTCTAGATTTTTTCAAATTTAAAGCTTAAATCGAATTAAATAAATCTATAAAATGGTTATCTTATATGTAGTTTATTGGAATCTTACAATACAATAAAATCCAGGATGTCTTTTTTTATAGCTATGTCGTACTTTTTTTAATTGAAAACCCTCATCGAATTCCAACTCATACATACAGTTTTTCTCAGTCAGGGATTCTAAGTTCTAAATCATTTAGTTTTCAGAAACTTCTAATTTAAGAAACATACCTATTAAAAACCACGGAGGCAGAAGCGAATCTAATGATGCATTCATGACAACTGTGAACTTAAAGATTCCTTCTGCCTTGTTACCATTTGTGTTTGGTACATATTAGATGTTTTTGTTTATATTACTGGAACTGGAGCAGATGTAATGAACAGATGGTCTCTCTCTCTCTCTTCCTCTCTCTTTCATACACACACACATACAGTACGCGCGCGCACACACACACTATGGAAAAGAAAAAATAAGGCAAAAATGCAAGAAACATTGTTGTTCTTCAGCTCTGGAGTGAAAATTACACACACAGGGCAGAGTCTGTTTTAAAAAAAAGCATCTAATAGTTACACATCAATTTTGCTACTTTTAAGCATTTATATTTTAATAAGCAAAATTAAGCATGAAGCAAAATTATCTGCCCATGGAACAAGCAAAAATGACAAAAAATAAGCATAATAGTCTTTTATTTGCCTTGTTGTAAACTTCACTTGATTAGATGTCTGTTTTGCATTGATTTCAAAATCAAAAAATTTCTCTTTCATCAAATCTATTTTTTTTTGTAGGAGAGCAAAAATGTGATTATCTAATAAACTCACATAAAATAAAAGAATGATGAAATCAAATACATTGCATACATCTGTACTGTACCGTATGGCTTCATTAAAGGTCCCGTATTTTATTCTTTCCATGACAATTCAATCATGGCAATGTCTGTGTAAATGAGCTACATCTGAGCCATGCCCCTTACCCAAAGCTGATCAACAAGCCAGGGGGGTGGGCTCTTCTTATATGAGGTCACATTAGGGGCGAATCGAACTGGTTTGAAATCTGGTTTGTTTAAACCCAGGCCAATCCACTTACTCACTCACTCATCTTCTATAGCGTTTTATCCTGTATTCAGGGTCGCAGGGACCTGGAGCCTATCCCAGGAGGCTTAGGGCACGAAGTACACCCTGGACAGGGTGCCAATCCATCGCAGGGCACACACACATACACACACACACACACACACACACCCATTTACACACAACGAGCAATTTGGGAACGCCAATTAGCCTAATCTGCATGTCTTCAAACTGTGGGAAAACCGGAGTACCCAGAGGAAACCCACCAAGCACGGGGAGAACATGCAAACTCCATGCACACAGAGACGGGAATCGAGCCTGGCCGGAAATCGAACCCGGACACTGGAGGTGAAAGGCGGAAGTGCCAAAACAATCCAAAACAGGAAAGAAATTGCAAAAAGTAGAATTTTTATTCACAGGTTTGTCTAAAATGTGTGCACAATCACGCCAATGTCTAAAATGTCCAAAAATGACTAAAAGGTGAATTTTGCATCATAACTGCCCTTAAACTTACATGCATAGTTTAAAGAGTTGTATAGTGGTTAGCACTGTGGCCTCACACCTCCAGGGTCGAGGGTTTGATTCCTTATTCATATCTGTGTGTGCGGACTTTGCATATTCTACCAGTGCTTTGTGGGTTTCCTTCAGGTACCCTGGTTTCCTCCCATAGTCCAAAGACTTGCAAAATAGGCTAGTTGACATTTCCAAATTCCCCAGAGTGTGTTTGCCCTGTGATGGATCAGCAGCCTCTCCATGGTGTACCCTCGTACCCGAGCCCACTGAAATAGGTTGCAAGCTCCATCTCCTGATTTAAGCACATCTTTGCCAGCAGAAGTTAAACCTGAGTGTTTGTGTTAAAGCTTAATTTTCTGCCATCAGCATTTGTAATCAGCATTTCAAAATGTCATGTTAATTTTCTCCTGGAATTCAAGAGAAGGTGTTTGTTCTGAACTCGTACCCACTGTCAGGATGTTCGTGAGAAGGAAGTGAATATTTTCGGATATTTGCAGAGGAACCGTTCATCAAGCCTGTCTGCTTCAAGATGAATCTGGGATACGAAGACGTATCCGTGTCTCATAATACTCTGAGACATTGAGCGGCTAAATATAGCATGGTGAGGGCCTGAGAGAGCGGGGAGCAAACGAGTTTTGAACATTTCACTCAGATATTTAAAGATCATTAAACACAGCAACTTTTGGTTGGAGTTTGGGTTATTATTAACAGCAAGATAAAAGTCATAATTAAAATATTAGCGCAGGACTTAAGTAGATCAGAATAAATACTTCATGTGATAGGTAAAATATAATTAATATTCTCATATACTGTACAGATTGAGATGAAATAAAATAAATCAAGCAATCAACTTTTGTAGGCGGGGCCAGCCTTGAAAAAATTCTCTTTTCAATTTTCTGTTTAAATATGCAATATTAAGAAAACTAAGCCTGCATTTATAAAATTCAAGCTTGAATGAATCCTCGGATTATTCTTACGGCGTATGTGGCGTGACTTTTCTTAAGTTCCCTGCTTAACGGCTTTAGTTCCCAGTTCCTGTTTAGTGTTCGTAACCATGGTTTCATTTTATCCTGTTATAATAAATGTGTGGAAGAAAGAACCAGAGATTGTTGATGCATCTGTTGAGTGTCTTTACTGAATACAATCAGCTTGCTCTGCTAATCGACACATAATTAGGTTAAGTTCAGTTCAGCCTTTATTCATCACACATACATTACTGCACAGTGAAATTCTTTATTCTTCACATATCCCAGCTTCTTGTTACAGTAGTAGGCAGGGGTCAGAGCGCAGGGAGCGCAGGGTCAGACATTTTTTTTTACGGAATTTTTAAAAATGTAAATCAAATGGCTACATTTCACACGGATTAGTGTGTCATTTTATATTTATTTAACTGGGAAAAAAGACAATGAATAAGATTTATCTACACGTAAAGCTTCGATCTACATGATGGAACCATGACCCATACTATACTGCATATACTGTTGTATTAAAGTATGTACCACGGTAGAACCATGGTGTGGTACATGTACTATATCAGCAAATATGTACCATGGTACTGCCAGAAATATATATACTATTGTAAAACCTCTCATGGGCTGATTGGTTAGAGGGAGCACTCAATATCATAAACAGATTTTTTTAAGTGTGTCATAACCACTTCAGGCTCAAAGTCAGTCATAAGTTTACATGATTCAGCATGGAAACTGCACGAATGCATAGTGATACCATCCATAAAGTTAATTTGTATGTCATGCATATTCATACATCTGTGTTTTTCTTTTGTTTGTTTTGTTTTGTTTTTTGGATTAGGTTAAAGGAGTGGTGATGTTCCCCAGCTATTTCAGCAGTTTATTAAATATATGACATGATATGTTATTGAACCATAGATCAGGTATTAATAGTTTAAAGCAACACATTCCGTGAGCTGCAAATAACACGTCAATCAAACTTGCCAAAATCATGATCTCATTAAGCTGCCTGTTGTCTCAAAAGGTTAACTTGCTTCTACTGATGTGGATCAAACACTTTTAATGCTGGTTAAATTTCGCCCGAACATGTAGATGATGAAGCATTTGCTTTGCATTTTGAAGGTCTTTAATCCTCCAGCGATCTCCGAGCCACAGCATGTAGGTATGGCGTGGGTGCGCACGGCACTGGGTGTGAATTTCCTTGGGGCCCCGGGGGAGCCGGCGGAAACAAGGAAAAGAGAATTAACAGAACTTTTTTTTTTTTTTTCCGCTTGGTTACTTCGTTCCAACTTGAGTAATGAGACAAGGCTCCCCGTGGCTGTAGGAGCAGCTCTTAATAGGCAGTGAGAGCTAAGGACAGAGGCTATGCAGAACACCGTGGGAATGAGGCCGGATCACACACTCCGAAGACACAGACCGAGCCACGATTCCACTTCAATTACGCCGCGCTGCACCTGCCGGACCCCTGCTGATCCGCAGATACAGCCGCGCTGGCCTCGGTGTTCTGCAAAGCGTCAGAACAAGCCTTGTATAACGAGGATCAGCTGCCTAAGTACTGCTATTCATCACTGCTCTGGTTATAATAATGGATATTGGTAAAGGATTCTTTCCATCACCATGGAGCTCCAGTGCAAAAATATTGCCGCCCCTTTGAGAACATTTCAAAGCCACAAGAATTCTATAATTACTTTTCATAAAAATTTACACCCGCCAGCCATAACATTAAAACTCTTAACATTTAAACATCTGTGCCACTGGAGCATCGCTGGCATCTCAGGGCGTGGCTTGACAGGACTCTAGTGGTGTGCTGTGGTGTCTGGTGTCAGGACATTGGCAGCAGATCCTATGGGTGCTGTGGGTTGCAGGGTGGGGCCTTCGTGGATTGAAATTGTTTGTCAGGTGCATCCCATGAGTGCTTGATCGGATTGAGATCTGGGGAATTCGGGGGCCTAATCACCAGCCTTGGGCTATTTTCCTGCTGGGCCCAATACATGGCAGGCTGTAGTGCACTGGATGTTCTGGTGCCTTTTTGTTGTGGCCAGCATTGACCTTTTCCAACAATTTGGGTTGCATTTGCTTTTCTGTAAGATCAGACGAGACACGAAGGCCTTTGGTCCCCATGGGCATGGGTGAGCATTGGGTGCCCAGAATCCTGTCACCTGTTTGCTGGGTAATAGTTGGTAATCAATGCTGTTCAGTTCACCTGGCAATGGTGTTGATGCTATGGCTGATCAATGAATATTTGTTTTCTACAAATACAAAATGGGTATTTGTTTCCAGTAAAACAATGTGGTTTATTCAAGTTTCAACAAATGACTTACTTGTCCAAACTGAGTTGTGAAACTATGAAGATGGTTTGAAGGCAACATGGGTATATTCTGATCACCTAGTGCTTCCCTGCACTGGGTATCCAGCCATATTAAAAAGTAAGTAAGATTCTAAACCGTAGGGAGTGAAACTGCTCGGTTCAAGGGGAACCATAAATTGTGTAGGGAAGAACTGAACTTCTTCACTTTGCCAGAAGCAAGATTACCCATCATTCCTTGCACCTTGCTGGAACACACAAAAAAAAAGTTTGCATGAGACCTGGCAGTAACCTCAAGCACCACTGATTGTTATCAAGGATAATAATTATTATAATTTGTAAATAAACTACATGTAGTATATTTAAACAATAAATCGTTAATATTAACAACTTAAATGGTTGCATACTGTATCTATGTACTGTACATGTAGCCATTCTATAATCTCATAAACTGCCTTCAGCTTTAATAAAACTTTCTTTCAGGGTTTCTTTTGTCAAGGGGTTGCTAGAGCAGACCATCCGATCCACACACAACTTGGCATGGGTTTTATACTGGATGCCCTTCCTGACACAACCCTCCAATTCTATCCAGGCTTGGGACTGGCACTGTAGGCAGTGGCTGGGTAGCATGGGAGGTGGCTTCAGCTATGATCATTTATAGTAATTGCTGTGATTGGTTTAGCTGGTTCATGGTTATGAAACACAAAAAAATATATATCATATTGCTGCACATTTTTTTCTTGGGTACAACTCACATCAAATAATTTAACAAATCATGAGTTGTTAATCCAGTATTTTTATTAATGTCCATAAAATTCTAAATGTTACAATTTTAATTAAAGTGTTTTTGTATGTAGCAGTGTCTGTAGTGGATAAATACAAGGTATACATAAAAGGATGGTCATATGTAAAAAACTTTTTTTTTATATTATCACCATGATTTCAACACAAAATAAGTATAAGTATATGTATATATGGATGGATGGATGTATGGATGGATGGATAGATAAATTAGGGTATGTCATACATTCTCTGCATTTTTAACCCTTTGGAAGACCTACTGTATGATCTTTAAAAATTATAGAAGATAAAATGAAATCCATGGAAGAAGATTCTCCTAGAATCCTGTTTAACTTTCTTGCACATTAAGGAAAGAGACTCCTGCTCAGTTATGATCTGTGAATTGTGAAGCTATTTTGTGCTTTTTAAAAATCATCTCAATCCCAGTAGCTACCATAAAGATCTCATGGACATGTCTCATGGAACAGAGCGGCTACATAGCATATGCACTCTCCTCGGTGCTAATGCATCTTGCCCAAACACACTACAAACAGCTTGTCTTAAGAAAAGCTTTGTGTCGAACCTTTTCACCAACATCGGCCGATCAAACTCTTCCCCAATGAGAGACGTTAAAAATTGAACCCTTTGATCGACCTTGGTTTTCCAGACTAACAAAACACACCTTTCTTTTTGGTTTCTTTATCTTAATTTCATTCTGACCTGATGAGATTCAGGTGGATCTCTTTGAGCAAGAACAACACACACACATACATCATCAAGTATTGATTAAGTGCCATTACAACCTAAAACAGCTGAGTTAGTAAAATAATCCACAATAGCACGTTTAATGAAGTGGAGTTACTGCTACTGTATACTGTATATGCATTATAACAGAACATATCAAAGTGCTTTATTCCTTTTATACCACAACAACCACTTGTTTTCCTTTGTGAAATAATACTATAAATGAACAGAACACATTATGTTTTATTTATATTTTTTGTTGTTGAGCTCCTATCCTGTCTTCATAATGGTGTAGCAATTATAAACACTCATTCCCTCACAATAAATTTTATTAGGTTGCGTCATCATTGTGCATTTTTAATTCAGCCTATTTCAGTCACTTGATCATCATGCAATGCACACTTCATTATGCAGTGTTTCGGGAAAATTAATGAAAAGCATAAGACACAGAATTCTAGAGGGTACAAGTTGGGTTTTTTTACTAAAATGGATATCCTAAGCATGCAATTAGTGAGAAGTTTAAGTGTTGTAAGGGTGCCATTTGGACAGGGTTGTCTGGACAGAAAGCAGTCTGAGCATCCACGGATGACCGCATGGAGAGACAGCAATACTGTAGCTTTTTGTCCACGGTGAGTTCCTCAAGCAAGATCCAGTCAGCACTCACAAAAGTTACAGATGTAAATCAATCGCAGAATAATGGGTTGACATTTGGGTCAACCTGCGTGTGACTGTACGTAAGTGGAAGATTATCATGCAGGCTGGGGCGCAGTGTCATTCATTAGAGATTGTGACTTGGTTCTTGAAGAAGAACAATATCGATGTCCTTGACTGGCCTGGGATATGAGAATCTCAGGGAGATAAACAGCCAAGTAGCGACAACCTAGCAAAAACTTTTGCTTCTCCAAAAGGGGTGGCAACGTTGGCTAATTTAACAGAGGTTGGGACAACGTTGGTAGGCAGTTGTTTTTTAAAGTTAAAATGACTGGCCCACATGATGATTGGATAACATTGAACAAATTCCCCCTAAAATGATGTTGCAAAATCAACTTCAAAACAATATTAATACCAAACTGGTGGTCTGAGCAATTTGCCACTGTTGGGCCCTTGAGCAAGGCCCTTCAACTTCTCAAATGTATAATGAGATAAAAATGTAAGTTGAACTTTGATTAATGCAGTGAGAGCACTGCATGTTTACCACTAGACCACAAAGGTAAAAGGGTAAAAATGATCTTAACATGTGACTCTTAACATGTGACTCGTCCCTGTGCTGAACTGGACTTCATGTTAATTTAAAGAATTTCTGTTATATTGAACTTTCAGCTGCATAAC
>JAOVVA010000048.1:5401148-5415284 GCA_028565275.1 Leiocassis micropogon | reverse complement strand
TTTCACTTACACACTCACACCCAGTCACATCAGTCACATATATACTGTATATATATTTATAAAGTTTTTTTCTTTTTTTTTTCTGTAGTTTCTAGAAGAGTTGAAGGAGAAGAGCTCTGCCAAAACAAAAGAGTTGTTCATAACAAAGCTCCTTTTCAAGGTCTTCTCAGAAGAAACAGACATCCTGCAGGCAAAAAACGAACTGAGACAGAAGCGCAAGTACCGGCGTAAAGTTGTGAAGGTTAAACTAAGAGGCCGTGTTAGCACTCCTAGCTAAAAGAACGAACTCAATCCAAAAGGAGCATGTAGAAATTCTGATGAATTATGCATGTGTCTGTGTCCTTGACTACACCAATTGCATTACTATATCTCAAGACGTTTTATCCCTAAAATACGCTTCTGTTACACACCGGAACATAAACTCACCCATGATGATGATGATGATGATGACGATGCGTCTCGTAGCCGTGAGCAGTTCCAGCACTCTAGCAAAGTGTCATAAGAAAATGACAACACATTCGTGTGCTAAAGCAGGAAGGTGAAAACAAGACTTCATTTGAATATAAATGGAAGCCAGATGTTGATGCTGAAACAGGTTCATGTCGTCTCGCTGTATTGTTTTACTCTCTCGAGCAAATGAGACATTTAGAAGATAAGAAATGATGAAGGAAAAATATCCCTCTGGGCCAAACACGTACAAAAGTCAGCAGTTTTTTTTTTTCGGTATTAAAATGCTTTGCAAATTCATGAAAGTAATAAAAATGAAACAAAAAACAAAAACATGGTATAATAACAGAAAGAGTTTGAAAAAGTTACCAAACTTTTTTATAGTTTTTGTTAAATAAAAACACCTTTACTGTAAAGTGCAGTTCCAGACAGTTTTTTTTATGTTTAAATGTTATTTATTAATTTTTTTTTTTTAATAATTGAAATGTTTGTCTTCCTGTCATAAATAGAATTCATTGCATTCGATAGGAAATAACATTCCACACTGTAGAGTATAAATAGATTATGACCTTCTAAAGGACTAAAAGTAGTGTGGCACGGTGGCGTAGTGGTTAGCACTGTGGTCTCGTACCTCCAGGGTCAAGGGTTCGAGCCGCGCCTTGGGTCTTGCATGTTCTCTCTCTGTGCAGTGGGTTTCCTCTGGGTACTCCGGTTCAAAGACATGCGGGTTAGGTTAATTCATGTTTCCAAATTCCCCATAGTGTGTGTACAGTATGCGCATGTGATGGCTTGGCACCCTATCCTGGGTGTACCCCGCCTAGTGCCCAGAGGCTCCTGGGATAGACTCTTGGCTTCCTGTGACCATATACAGGATAAGTGGTATAGAAGATACATAACTAAGTGTAAGTAATCATGGGTAAATTGCTGTGGTGTGAAACTAATGACACACTTCAGGACATGCTGCTATGGAAAAACAATCCACTTCAAGGTGGTAATGGTAATTCCACTTCTGTGTCGCATCAAAGTGTCATTTCTATAATGGCAGGACACGGAATGGTTTTATTTCTTATATAGAGGTTTTAAATCGTTAACCCCACCCCCCTCCAACCCCCCAATACATCATAGGATTTAATCCATAACAACCTTTAAAACATTGCGTGAATTCGCTTTGTTTGCAGAAACACAATTGTCACCTGTGTAAATCAGTGGCCTCTAAGTGAAAACGCATTTGCCGTATTAGCAGCATTAGCAGTCAAGTGCACAAGCACTAGAGAATAATAATTGTAATAAGTCATCACTTGATGAAAAAGATAGAACTGAGTGAAACTGATGTTAACGACAGCCGGACCGAGTTTTGCCGGTGTGCTAGCGGAGGAAAGGGCAGTGTGTATCGATCCTGCGCTCAGCTCACTCCCACTGCTGCGGACAGCTAAGAAACTCGCCTTGGGCCATCTCTCCATCACCCGCCCTACCTCGTTCCTCCGACGACGACGTCACTGTTCTCGCTGTCCATCTCTCCTCCCTGCCAATAAACACCTGACGGGCCTTTTAGACTCCTCATCAATATTTAAGCACTCCTCCCTACTCATTGACTCAGCAATTATGACCTAATTGATACCAGATTGATTAGCATCGGGAGCAGGCGGCACTCCAGCGCAGAGCTAACACAAATAGATTAAAATGACTTTTTGAGCAAGGGCCATAGTACATATGAAGATGGGAAATTAGCTGTAAAATGAAATACAATTAACAGAAGAAAAAAACATTGCTCATTAAATGCTGTCCATATATGAATTACTTATCTATGAATTACAAAACACAGAATCTGCTCAAATCTGCACATCACAAAAAAGAGCCAGACCTTCTTGTATTTTTAATGTATGTAGTCTTGAGGAATAGTTCTTCAAGCTACCTTTTTGTCATCCATATTCACTTCAGTCCCTGTACCCAAGCAGTTTTAGAGGAATATAGTTTGTTTGTTAAGCCACACAGTGACCTATGAATCGTTCAAGCATGAAAAAAATCTAACCTAATGCATAACCCAGTGAGAAACAGGTGCAGATGATGAGGCGGTGATTAGTTTACTGCTGATGCTGAATGCTGAGTGGTTGGAACAGACGAGAGGGGAAATGAGGTCGCTGCTGAGGTTGTTACTTAAAACAACCAAATTTTTAACTTGTTCCCAATTTAATCTAGACTACATCATCTAATTTTATTTAATATGAAGAAATGAGGGGGGGTCAGGATGTTTGTACAGTGCTGTACTTGTAGCATCATTAGCATTAGCTAACTAAGTTACTGGCTTGGCTAGTAACCATATTTCTGAATAAAAATATCAAAACATTAATAAAGGAGATTTTTCTAACTAGGCAACTTTAAAAATAATTTTTTTTTTAAATACATAAATAAATAAATAAACACTGCCCTGGTTTCTTGGTTAAGGGCAAGAAACCTTAAAAAAACATTTAGATTTTTGGAAACTAAGTCTTAATGTAAAGTAAATGTTAAAACTCTTTATAATTTTGCAGTGCATGATCAATATTAAAATAAAATGTATCAGTGCAGTGTCTTAATAATTTGCAGCTGATAATGCACACCAGCAGTAACCAAGGGAACGTCCGGGAAACATTCCATGAAAACCTACTGTATGTATACAATGATGCTTGGGGAGGGATGTTGCCAGGGGCAAGAGAACACATTCCCTGAAGGTTATATTTACATCTGATTTGGAATGTTGGACTGTTAGTAAGGTCCTGATAATGTCACACAGAGAACGTGTGCATGGAGACCAAACTCAAATGTCGCAAATGTCGACAAAAGTCCCCGGAACGTCTCCTGTTTGGTGAGAAGTTTGTCCTGCTTCAGTTCTCTCTGCTTAAACAGAACAGCTTTCAAATTTAATGCTAATCATTTCATGGCAGTCGACTCCTTTTTAAGAGTTAGCAACAAAATCTGGGTGTTAGCCCTTATCACTGAGATTATTTTCTCACTAGCTTTAACAATATCATGATGTCTTTCCTTTGACATCACTGTGACACATACCGACTAACCTTTCACAAGAATACCAATAATACAAATTAGCACCCACAATCCTTACACATATTATAAAGATTTCAATATGCAGGTGTATTTTTTTTAGGATGCGGGTAGCATTTGTGATCACTTCTCATTTTGGTTAGCAAGCTAGCTATTTTAAATGCTTGTTATAACTTGCATTCTATACTAGTTAGTGTGCACTTGTGGGACATTTAGAAATATATCACTGACTGAAGCAAAATGATTTTGTAACAAAACTAAAAATTCTTTCATGGTGTCTGATATTAAAATCCTAGTTCCCATTACATTTCCAAATATCATTTCAAAAGCAATATTAAGCTAATATAATAATCATAAGCTGTGGATGATGTATGTGTCCTTGAAATGTAGGTTATAAATTATTCGCCTCTTTATGAGTGTTTTCATGCATGTAGTCAAACACACAAATTCATAAAGTGCCCTTTTATTCAGTCGTACACTGACTGTGACTGGAGTCCAATCAAGAATAAAGGAAAACTATGGATCCATTAGGAATAGACACACACTGTGCTCTGATGCTTTTATCCTCACACACGCACATACACACACACACACACACACACACACACACACACAAACTCAAAGCCCACTCCTGTGAATTCATAACAAAGAGTTGGAGTGTGGTGAGACAGCATCAGTCGAGCGTCGATTGGCCCCACCGAGGCTTGAGCCCGACTCTAATGTTCCTCCATCGTGCTCCGGGGAGGGCAAAACTGCAGCCGTGTCACTTTATTGAAGAGGCTAGTGCTTTTATATTATCCCAGGGTTTTTTTAGGCCAGGAAAAAAGGCTTATTAAGCCGCAGTGTGTGGGCCGAACGCAGTGCAATCTGAACATCACACGCCCGCGGAGATTTCCCAGCATTCCGCTTTGATGGCGTGTGACAGGACGGATGTGTCGAGGAGCGGTGTGTGAGAATAGCTGACAGACAGCATTTTCAGTAAAGAAATACACAAGCAGAACGCCTGCACTCTCAGATTTATTAATACTTAACAAAGAAAAAAGGGACAATTTAACCTGCTAAAAATAAAGTGGTAGCATGAGACAGAAAGCACACCTCCTTCATGAGACTGAGACAAAGAAGCCACGCCTCCTTGAAGGAGGTGTGACATCTGTGAGACTGATACAAAGAAGCCACACCTCCTTGAAGGAGGTGTGACATCTGTGAGACTGATACAAGGAAGCCACACCTCCTTCACTGCAACTGATAAAGAGGCCACTCAAGCTGCTTAAGCTGCGTTCCATTCCGAAGTGTACTTCACAGGGTGCTCCCTACTCCCTGCTTCGTTTGTCGGGAATGCTGGTGAAGGGAATTTTCCTGTACATAACTCTACCATTCAGTACACCCAGCAAAGTCACCAGCGCAGATGTCACTTCCTCTGTGCGTTACCATGGTAACATAAGCCCCTCGGATACCTGTCGCTGCTGCTGTGAAAATTTCACACTACAGACATTAAATATTGAATAGTTATCAAAACCAAAACTGATACTATTGAAACATGTATAACTTGTAAATATATTTTTTATTAATTAATAATAATTGATTAAAGATCTACGGAGATTTATTAATATTTTTAACTATATATATTTAAAATATAACTTATTGTGTCCTTTTAATATGATGTCATCCTCGATATCATGATAATAAATATATAAATCCTTATCGATTTTTTTTTTTCACGCTCCATCGAGATGCAATGACTTATGGGAAATTTTTCATTCCCTTTTCAGGTGAAGTGCAGACCTGTTGTTCACTCTTTCCCTACACCGTTCGCAGTTACCTTTGAACGGAACATTTTGTGGAAGTATACTTCGCAGGGTACTTCAGGCCAATGGGAACACACCTTAATAAACAGAGGCCATGCTTCCTTTCTTTCCTGAGACTGAAACAGAAGCCACGCCTCTTTCCCTGAGACAGACACTGAGGCTAATCACATTCCTTCACTGATACAGATGCCAAGACCAGACCTCTTTCACTGAGTATTTATAGATTTAGAATTTAGAACATTTAGAATTTGGCACAAACAATAATAATCCAGACTTTACCCCGTGTGTTTTCTAAGCAGCGAGCGTGACTCACAGGCGAGTGCCTGCGTTCCTGTCGAAAGCTCTGGATTCCTCATGTGTTGGTTTTCCATGCAGCTCCAACACGCCTGTGCAAACTGTGATAAACACGAACAGATTTAGCATGTGACTGCACAATGATGCTTCCAATGTGCTCTCAACTGTTTATCACAGCTCCAAATATAACATCGGCTCCACCGCTAGGAATAATTACCAACAGCCCTTGTTAACACAGACAGATAATAAGAGACATGAGTTCACTGGAAGTCAGAGCGGTGAACCTCTACGTCTTGACCTGCAAGTATAAACAAGCGTGTAAATAAAGAGATGTGTTTTCTATAACTTGTGAATTTAAGATGTTCGTTCGAGCAGTGTCCGCTCTCTGCACTCCGATGTGAATGACGTTTTGTTATAGTTTAGTGTTAAGCGTGATCAGGAGGCTATCTGAGCGTTCCATGTTTACCCACAATCCTCCAGGGCTGAGGTTAAGAGTGTAAAGCTGGAAGCTTTCTCCTTTGGACGCAACAGCTTTAACCAAACGGACGCTTCATTACGCCGCTAAAATAGCCGTGGCTTAATTTGTTTCTGGAGCGATTATGACTTCGGGATTGGCTAATTAGGGGTGCTAATTAAAAATTCCCCGAGACTGTTTGTAAAGCATTAACTCACGGTGATTGAATGTGGGATCCCTGTCGAAATCACGCTAATGCTAACTCCGCGTTGGCTTGTTCTTGCTAAATGAAGCATGCCCGATTGAATGTGGGTTTATGTCTCAATCCTAGCACGCCACATCATCCATGCTTTTCTGTGTTAAACTCCACAGGGAGCAATCCTGTATGTGTGTGTGTGTGTGTTATTTGAATGACACAAGTTGAGCTCCAAAGCTAAGCAGTGTGAAGTCATGCAAAAATCGAACTTCCTGAACTCAGGGCTCCCCTGAGAGAAAACAAACAAAGCATATTTATTTATTTAGCGCTCCTCTCTCGTCTCTTTCAGCATCACACTTTCAGCTCTAGCATCGTGGCTAACCTTTCCCTCATTGTGGTTTGATTGATTTGAATTGTTCGCCCGGCCCTCGTGACCTCGTCCCCGGTTGGCGGCGTCATTAGTGCGCGCTTTTGTTTAAGGCTCTGAATGTCACGGCTCCCCAGAGTTCCGCCTCTGAAGCTGCTTTCACAGCCCGAGCGCTTTTATCCGCGGTTTGGAGAGCAGGAGTCTCGCAGACTGAGCCGAGCTTGCTCACTGTGAACTCAGAGAACTGAAACAAGAAACGAGCGTCGTCCATCGGAGAGCTGATAAAGGCCGTGGCCTGAGGCGGATGACATCGGGGTTCAAGGGGAGTTTACCGCATGGCCGCATCATTCAGATTATAACACACACAAGAATAGGAAATAATACTCAACAGTTTTGATGTCGGGAGGATATTTTGTTATCACTGTCAGGAAGTCTAAAGATTGCTTTAAAAACTGCAGCTTTTATTTCATAAGTGTTAAAAGGGTTAAATTTCGCTCTTGTGGTTAAAGTTAAGGTTAGTTGGAATCATGGAATGTAGTGTGTGTGTTGTAACATGGTGACCTATGTTTTAACTAATTCATTTGTTTATCTGTACAGTCTATTGTTTATCAACAAAACATTTTGTAACTGGGAATGAAACATGGTGATGGTAGCATCATAGACAGATAGATAGAGAGAGTTTATAATAACTGTTTATTATAAGAGACAGATAATTTTTTTTTTTTTTTTGTATTGTCCAGGGCTTAAACAAGTGATTGCATTTCCTTTTGATGTGACCTCATTTAAAAAGAGCCCCTCCCCTCACTTGCTGCTCAGCTTTGCTGTTCTCAGACTAGGGGTGTGGCTCACCAGTAGCTCTTTTACATAAACACTGAAACGGTGTGCAAAGCAGTGAAACAGTGCGAGTTTGAGGTTAAAGAAACAAAATAAAGCATTATCTGAAGGTTATTTCAGCTAAAGCACTAGCATTTTGGAGGATCTCTGAGAACTTGAAACAGTAAAATATGGGACCCTTTAACATTCCTCCCAGTTGTAACACTGAGCATAAGCTGATATCTGCAGTGTGTCTCAGAGCATCCTGTTATTTCTTCTCTGCTCTTTTTGCCTCTAGAGTAAATTCGCTCTCGTCGTCCCCAGCCCTACACTTAACAAACGCTTATCGTTCCGCTTTAACGCTCCTTCATTAAGCTAAGTGCTGCACGCTAACCCTTGCAGATGTTTTGTTTCTGCTTAGCAATCAGACATAAAAAAGGATGGAGGGAGGGAGAGGCTATCAAAATCAAAAAAAAAAAAAAAAAGAAAACACAAAGTCGGGTTTTAAGCAGAGCTGAGCTCAGAGAGACATGAGCGTTTAGCTAGCAGACAGTTGGTGTGATTCAGCTTGGCTAGGCTGTCTCGCTCCATGTAACTCATCTATCACTGACTATTTCTGGAGACTCAACCTTTCCCTCGTCTCTCCACCGCAGAAGGAGAATTCAATCGTTCCCTGCCTCGCAGTCACATCCACAAACACATTTGTTTGCTGCTTTTACAGAGCTGCTGATACGGGGATGGAGAGCTGAGCTTTCCTCACGCGTTTGCGCAGCAATCTGTAAGCCTTCAGCAGGGTCACGCCGAGCGACGAGACCAACACCGGGGGAATTATTCACACATCCTGAACCAGAGGGATAACAAGACATACTCATTCTTTCCTTCGAGAAAGAACCATCACCATAAAGCAATAAAGTTTTACAGCTGAGGGCGGAGGTTGTGCGTCATCTTACATATTACTCATATTAACAATCTTTTACATACAGTATTATACTCAGTCATTTAGTAACTTTTTGTGCTGTTTTCACTGGACTAAAAAACATCTCTTTTTTAATATAAAAAATTTATATTTGTATAAATTTTCTCCAAAATCTCTATGAGGGGGAGCCAAAAATGATCCACACTCTGTTTATATTAAGAGCCTGAGAGTAAACAGTAGAGTGTGGAACGGAAACATCCTCAATCGCCGACTGAGAAAAAGTTAAAAAGTCAACCACCAGCTGGAAAATTCATCAATGCTTACAGTTTTCTGAAATTCTCAAAAGCTGGTATTGGAACATTACAAGGAAAAGGGTTCAACAATCGACAGTGCTCGTTACTGTGAGACGCTTATTGAAGAGCTGAAGCCTTAACTTGCGTTGTGATCTCGCATGACGATGCACGTCCGTACACTTCTGCCCACACTGTCGACACTCTGCAAAAATGTTGTTTGGGGATGTTAAAGCATCTTCCCCATAGTCCTGATCCCGGTCCATCAGACTTTCACCTGTTTGATCTCCTGAAAGCAGCCCTACGAGGATGAGGATTCACTTCTGATGAAGAACTGAAGACAGCAGCGCATTCGTGGCTCGACAGCTCAGACTAAAACATTTTTATAAGGGAATATGAAAGCTGTGTATCTGCAAAGTGTATCGTAAAGCAAGGAGATTATGTTTCGAAAAATGACTCTTTTTTAAGTTAATTGAAATAACTGCTACAGCCAGAGTGAGGATAATTTTTGACTCACGCTAGTATATAATGTCAGATTTCTTTCATTATTATCATAATTTTTTTTTTTTACTTAATTATTTGTATCTAATCTCTTAATTACAAAAGCAGGCACATAGATAGGCTCTGGCTGTGCTGCAAATACACATACAGGTAAAATTCAGTTTAAAATTGGGTATAAAATTCAGCGTAGATGTCAGGATTCACATATGGGATGGATTACATCAACTAGTTGATTAGGCACAAACACAGACCATGTGATGAGAGCATGTGAATCTCAATGTTAATTTAATATAAAACGCAGGATTATTTCATGGTAATGTCTCTTTTAAGATAAAAAGTTTAATCATTCTATCAAGCACTTTCAAGATATTTTAGGTGATTTCCAGGTTAATCCATCCAGATCATCTTACATAAAAGTCAGAATTTCCATGTTAGATAAAATTCAGAATTCCTTATTCAGCATCTCTAAGACATCCTGTTTCAGAATCTGTCATTCCACTACTTCCTATTTTAGCATCTGTTCCTCCATGAGTTCATCTTCCACCATCTGGCTTTCCAAGTCTTCCTGTTTCAGCACTTCTTTCTCCAAGATGTCCTGTTTTAGCATCTCCATGACTTACTCTTTCAGCATCTCCAGGTTTTACGATTTTCAGCATCTCCAACGTCTTCTGTTTCAGCTCCTGACTTTCTGTTTCATTATCTGTTTGTTCACACAAGTGAAAGCAGGATTTCTCAGTTAACCAGTTCATGAAAGATAAATCAAATAATTCCACAAAGTTTTCAGCTTCCTCTACTAGAATTTTTAAAGTACTAATTCACAAAATTTAAGGATTCATTCTTAAGAAGATTTCTAAGTTAGTTGGATGATTAAAAAGTAATTTTCGAGGGCTGTCTCTGAGCGTATTGAGACATGGGGGATGTTGAGTGTGTCCCTGGAAGTGGGGTAACCTGGTCAGGAACAACAAGTTGGTAGGTGGTACGTGTCAAATTAGCATTTACATAAATAGCATGTCTTACGGTTTCTCAGCAGAACTTTGCCCATGCTCTGGCACACACTATCTCCGACAGTTCTCTTTCCCATAGTGCATCTTGGTGTCATCTCTTTCCCAGGTTAGCGACGCACACATAACCGGTCATTCACATGATGTTAAAGAAAGTCTGATTCATCAGATCAGGCTATAGTCTTCCATTGTTCCGTTGCGCAGATCTGGTAAAAATGAATGTGAATCTGGAAAAGAAGTAGTTAAAAAGGGGGTTCATGTTGTCATGGATATCATAGATAGAGGATGGAGACGAAGATAAAAGAGACATCAGAGATTGTGAGTTGAGACAATGTTTAAAATAGCAAAGAATCATCATCATCATCATCATGTCTATTTTGAATTTTTCTATAGACTGACACGTTTGTGAGTTTGCTGGATCAAGAATTAATCAGGATTAATCATACAGGAGTGTTGTCTTTACATCTGCATGATTCCCTCTTGGAGTTCAGGGCGTGCGTTTTAGACCAAACCTGGTCTGATGCCGAGGAGTGTAAAAATCTTCTTAATTAAAAGGGCGACGTGTTTTCACACAGCCACAAGGGGAGCAGATGGAGTGTGTGACACTCTGTGTGTGTTTGTGTGTTTGTGTGTGTGTGTGTGTGTGTGTGTGTGTGTGCATGTAAGAGGGATGGCAGAAATGAGCTAAAAAATAATTACTGGACAATCATCATCATACACACAATAAGGAGCTCCGTATAACATCCGAGTGCTTCACAAACAAAACACCTTAATTCCTTAATAAACCAAAATGAATAGACTGTGTGTGTGTGTGTGTGTGTGTGTGTGTGTGTGTGTGTGTGTTTTAGTCATTACTATTCCTCTGGCTACATCCCATGTCCACACACAAAGTCTCAAATTTCTGAACATTAAATTAAAGGCAGTGCCGCATGCTGAGCCGCCTCAGATGTGAAGATTAAATAATCGGAGAAAAGACAAAAATCAAAAATAGTGCAATAAACAAACAAACAAATGACTGAAAATTTTATGCAGATGAACCACAAGAAAACTGATTTCCATTCCATTTCCATACAACATTTTTTTAAAGATTTAGTGCAAAACTAGGTCATTGTGTCATTGTTTCATCTGATTATGATTTTAATTAATTACTGTAGTTTTGGAACGTCCTGACTTCCTGTTTCATCACCTGCAAAAGTCTGGACTTCCTGTTTCTAAATAGGTTTACACATTACAGTTCCTGTTTTAGTTATTAACACCGCTTGACTTTCTGATTCAGCACAATTTAGGACATTTCCTGATTCAGTGTCTCGTTAGTCGCTGTCTTGTCCTGTTTCTGCACCTGGAATATGCAGGACATTCTGTTCTAAACCATTCATTGTCCAAGACTTCCTTCTATAAGCATCTGCATCTTCAAGAGTTTCTGATTCTGCATGTCCAAGACTTCCTGTTACAGTCTGTTTTTCTAAAACTTCATTTTTTCGCATCTGTTGTCACTTCCAGAATACCTGTTGCATCATCTGTCTCTCCAAGACATCCTGATTCAGCATATAGGAGACTTCCTATTTCAGCCTCTGTCACTCCAAAGCTTTCTGTTTCAGCATCTCTCTATCCAAAACTTCCTATTTCACCACCTGTCTTTCCCAGACTTTTCTGATTCAGCATCTACAAGACTTCCTGTATTAGCACACCACACCCCCACCCCCACTCTATCCAGGACCACATGTTCCAGGATGGACCATCATCTTTCTCTGCAAAACTTCCTGTTTCATCACCTATTTAACCCAAACTTCCTGTTTAAACATGTTTCTCCTTCTCTTCTAACACGTGTCTCTCCAAAACTTTGTTTTAACTTGTCTCTTCAAAACTTGCTGTTTTAATATCTGTCTCTCCAAAACTTCCTGTTTCACCATGTCTCTCCAAAACTCTCTTTACAACATAATGTTTAACATGTGTCTTCCCAAAACTTCCTGTTTCACCATGTGTTTCTCCAAAACGTCCTGTTTTAACATGTCTTTCTCCAAAACTTCTTGTTTCACCATGTGTCTCTCCAAAACGTCCTGTTTTAACATGTCTCTCCCAAACTTCCTGTTTTAACATGTCTTTCCCCAAAACTTCCTGTTTTAACATGTTTCTCTCCCAAAATTCCTGTTTTAACGCCTTTTCCAAAACTTCCTGTTTTAACGTCTTTTTCCAAAACTTCCTGTTTTAACATGTCTTTCCCCAAAACTTCCTGTTTTAACATGTTTCTCTCCCAAAATTCCTGTTTTAACATCTTTTTCCAAAACTTCCTGTTTTAACGTCTTTTTCCAAAACTTCCTGTTTTAACATGTTTCTCTCCCAAACTTCCTGTTTTAACGCCTTTTCCAAAACTTCCTGTTTTAACGCCTTTTCCAAAACTTCCTGTTTTAACGTCTTTTTCCAAAACTTCCTGTTTTAACGTCTTTTTCCAAAACTTCCTGTTTTAACATGTCTTTCTCCCTACAGTGTAACATTTCAGCAAATTTTCTCCAAATCTTCCCGCGTCAGAGTCTCTAAAATCCTCCTGTTTCAGCTTCCTTTTTCCACACCTTTAATTCCAGCTCTTCCTTTTTCTATTGTCTGACTCATAGATCCGTAGCTTGGATTAGGGAAATGCTAGTCATTGGGGGGTGTCTGGAGGGCTGGACCTGTGGGAAATTTACCAAATTTAGGTTCTCAGAAATGCCATTTCCTGCATTTCGAGTGAATAATTCATGCAAACGATGCACTGGCAGACACAAAAATAACCTCAGGCTTGTCTTAACTAAAAAAAAAAAAATTAATTTAAAAAAAGCAAAATGAAGGAAATCCACCAGAAAGGCATGCGAAACAAATAGACAAAAAAAAAGCTGAAATTAGCAACGTTATACAGTAAGTTCTCAGTTCTCATCTGACCCTCAGTAGGTGTGTGTAAGCCACAGGCAGAGCGCATGCACTAATCGCAGGCTAAAGATCTCGTACAGGAAGCATGATGGTCGTCCGATTACACAACCTGATGTTAGTGTTGATGGCAATGAAATCACTTTTGCACCCTGACAATTTCCTCCAAAGTGCATGATGGGTATTCTGTGCACCATTTGCAATCTAACCACTTTAAAAACAACCGCACAAACATCTATACACAGCTCATTAGTGACACCCGGCACTCCGCCGCACGCTAAACACTTCTCTCTTTCGGATTTCGCACACTTGCCAATTTTCTGACCGAGTTGCCGAGTGCACGGGAGAACACGCAGGTCCTCGCTCTCTCTCTCTCTCCTTTGGCCCTGAGCTTTGTTCGAAAGCATCAATTTCCTCCCTCGTTCTAAGCGTAGAGACGTATTTGCTTCAACACTGCCCCCAAGTGGCAGAAATGGTCGCTGTAATTATTAAACATTCACAGCAGATTTCGAGGGCGTAAAAACAAAACAATGATGAGGGAGGAACCGTGGAGGAGAAGCACGAGGGAGAATCCTCTAAGCTCTAATCTGTCATATTAAGAGAGAGTGTGCGTGGGGAAACATACAGATATGAGTCGTGTGTGTGTGTGTGTGTAAGAGAGACAGAGACAGGGGGAAAGAAGGAAGACCTCAGGAGTAACAACACATGAAGTATTTCCATCATGTGCTAGCGTTAGCGGCTCCCCTCGACCTCTGTGTCAGAGATAAGAGCTTGTTATTTCAGACTGAGCCGGGTCTCACCCGCCGAGGAATTACACTGCTTCTGTTGTGGATCGTCCTCCTCTCTCTCTCTCTCCCTCTCTCTCTCTCACTCACACACACACACACACACACACATACAGAGCAAGCAAATACTTCCTTACTGAGGTTTTCACTGATGTGTTTTTTAACCATAACACTTATGTTTTATATATAAGTGTTATGTTATATATATATATATATATATATACACTGCGTTCCAAATTATTATGCAAATTGTATCTAAGTGTCATAAACATTAAATTTTTTGTTTTTAAATTAAACTCATGGATGGTGTTGTGTCTCAGGGCTCTTTGGATC
>JAOVVA010000048.1:5389244-5400882 GCA_028565275.1 Leiocassis micropogon | reverse complement strand
TAGGAGGTTAGTTCAATAAAATTTGAATTATACCCTAATGGTTGATGACTTGAAAATTATACTGACTGTCATTTGCAGTATAATAATTTGGAACGCAGTGTATATATATATATATATATATATATATATATATATACACTTACAGAAATAGGGATTGCAAATGTCATTTCTTTCTTCACTCAGCATTTCCTAGATATTTTTCAGGTTTATAACACTCTCGCTCACTCTCTAAAAATTTGGCAACCTTTAAGTTGTGAACCACACACACACACACACACACACGTGTGATTTTAGCCATCTGGGTGTGGAGCTCAGAATATTGACGTGCGCAACCCAACTCTGAATACAAGGAACTTTCTCTGTGCAAATATTGATGTCACTTTTGGACTTGAAAATTGATTGAAATCTACATCCAACTTTCTCTAAAAGCTGCTTTTATGGTGATCTATATTGTTCACACACACACACACACACATGGGGTAAAAAAAATCTATGTGACTGGTTGTGTGTATAGTGGCTGATGAGGCAGACTGTGAGGGCATGTGTGTGTGTGTGTGTGTGTGTGTGTGTGTGTCAGCGCTGGGTGGTCTGCGTGTTGCAGTGACATGCCAGGCTCTGATGGGTCGCTGCAGCCTGTGCGAGACTTTAATAATTCAGCAGGTGCAATATGTTCAGGCTCAGAACCTTCCCTGAAAAACAGGCTGCACATATGTGTGTGTGTGTGTGTGTGTGTTAAGTGTAGGCAGAAACACTTACACTCTTCCACCACTTCCTCCTCATCCCCATCCCCTCAACCCCATGTGGTGACTGAGTGCTGACTATTTCTTTACTCCTCCCTTTCTCTGACTTCAGGGGACGTTTCTTTTTTTTTTCCTTTTTTTTTTTCCTTTTCCTTTTCCTTTGGGCTCCTCAGCGAGGCCCTGTCACCATGGCAACAGAGCACCACATCACGCCACTTTTTCACCTTTGCTGTCTCGCCTCACGCAGCGTTTTCCTTCCTGGCAGAACCAGCGCAGAACCGAGCGCAGACGCTTACGAAATACTGATGTCTGATTTCACATGGCTGAGGAAGTGACCTTGGTGTGGACAGAGAGAGAGAGAGAGAGAGAAAGAAAAGGTAGAGATGGACTGAGAGTGAAAGAAAGAGATAAAGAGAGGGATAGGAGAAGAGAGAGGGAGCGAAAGAGAGAGAGAGAGATCAATAAAACAACTGAGTAATTTGAAACATTTAATGTTAGATAGTAAATGGAGAAACTATCTATCTATCTTTCTATCCATCCATCCATCCATCCTTTAACACTACATCCAGGAGTGTTTATCTTTTTGAACACAACAGCAATATGTTAATAATTACAAGTTCTATTTATTAAAGAACAGTTTCATCTAGATATAGTTACATATAATGTAAATGTTGTAGAAAACTCAAGAGACAAATCTCCCCGTATGCTAAAGCAGCTGTAAATATATAATTGTCAATATAAAGCTGTGATTTGTTGTCAGAGCTGCGGTAATAGAAAACTAATCAACTCCTTCTGACAAATCAAAATCCAATATTCAACAATGATTGAATGACGTTTAAAAAAAAGAGAAGAAGAAGAAGATGCAAGCTTATGATCAGAAATATGGTGTCATCTTCTGTTGCGAAGGTGTACAAACTTTTGCACTACATCCACTCATTCATCTGTAAACTGTTTTTTTTCCTCTCCCATCTATTTGTTTTTGTATTTGCTCTCAATTTTCTGCACTTCCCCGTGTTCAGATGTTGGAAAATTGCAATTTATGAAGGCATCCGCATGTCTCCGCCTTTTCAGACGCCTTCCCCTGGTGAATTTAGTTTCACACACACACACACACACACACACACACACACAGAAACTTTCGTGGCACTCGTTTGAATGGACCGAGAGTCCTGCAGATGCTATCGCTCCCCCGTCACTCTGGATTGATAGACGCGGATGAAAAATACCCTCTGGAGGGAAGCGGGTTGGGCTCGGCTTTCAGCGCAGAGACGTATCATCACAAGCGCGTCAATCCTCGAGACGATGACTTCAGCTTCGCATGTCACCGCTGATCGTCCTATTATTCACCTGCGCTAATGCGTCTGAATGGAGAGACGAGTGGGAGTGGAGCATCAAACGTCCCGTTAATCCAGCCGAGCCACCGCAATCCCAAAAACGCCAAAAAGTGATGGACAAGTCTATTATACGAGCAGGGAGGTGAAAGGAGACACGGGGAGCCGCAGATCCTCAGGCGGGTGTGCTCTCGAGTCACATGGGAACGCAGGGAAAGATAGAGAGCAGGGAGAACCCCTTGACAAGTTTGACATCTATTGTTAGAGGTTGGTTTGGCTGAAAAGGAAGGAGAATCACAAAGATAAAAAGAATGACATGATGAGTTATAAACACTTCGGTTTTTGAGTAACATGTGTTTTTTCACATTTACAGTGTTTCACAAAAACATCAAAGTTTAACTAGGTTCACAAACTCCTGTTGGAAGGCATGTTCAAACAAAAAAAAACTGGAAATGATAATATTTATAAATCATCAAATTCTAGAAAGCTCAAGATTAATATTAATAGTAGTAGTAGTAATATTTCCCGCTTTTATTTTTGTACACACAGCTTGAATGCCTTTACAAATAAAACATTAATAGACGCCAAATCACAGGATGATGTTCCTTGAAAGGCAAAGCTGAAAACACCAAGCTGTTGGCTAAACGCTGCGACAGTGCCTCCTGAGCATGGTGTGCGCTAAATCATCCAGTAACGCAGCTCAGCCACTGCAGCACATCAGCTATGGTGAAGAGAACAGACGCCATTACTTTTGCCGCTAACTGAACTGCTGGACTTGTTTGTTTGTTTAATTTATGGATTGTTAAAAGTTTTTGAATCACTATGACATAATCTGATTTATATAGCGTCTGATTTAAACTGTAATAAAAAGTGATTTAAACCTGACAGTGTAATCCCATATATACTGTATAAAATCACACAAACTCTTCAACACTCGTACGATTTGAAGCTGATCAGTCGAGAATCATGTTAGAGAGCCTACGTATACACACATTTACAAAACATAGGAGAGAAATGGCAAGGCGAGCATAAGGGGCAGATGATAGCCGTTCCCCAACCTTGCATGAGCAGGAATTTGAAAAGATACAGTCAGCTGGCGTCACATGTCTTGGAGGAAGCATGTGATAGTCTACTATTATTATAGATTAAACAAGGGAGAAAATCAAGGGAAAAATACTCATCTAAAATGGGAAAATATAAAAATTATATTGATTCACTTATGACCTATAACACTTATTATGTTTATTATGGTGGTGCCCGGAGCCTATCCCAGGATACTTAGGGCCTGATGTGGCACACACACAGACATTTACACAATCGTTCACACACTACAGGCAATTTGAGAACACCAGTCTCTCTGAGCCTAACCTGTATGTCCTTGGACTGAGGGAGGAAACCCACCAAGCACAAGCAGAACATGTAACCTCCATGCACACAGACCCCAAGGCAGGAATCGAACCCGGACACTGGAGGTGCAAGGCGACAATGCTAACCACTGCCTGTACATGCCGCCTAAATGAATAAATAAATAAAAACAGTGTGCACCTCTCTAGAAGCCGGCTAAGAAAAGAAAAGAAAACAATGGACTAAAGCTGGGTTTACATGGTCTGATTTTCAGCTTGTAAACACACATCGGAAGTGATTGTTTTGTTCATGAAGTGAGGTTGATGGCCGATTTGGTGCCATTTTGCCCAAACACAGCTTTTCAGCCTTTCATAATCGTTTACTAAAACCTAAAATCCATGAATAGAAGGACAGAAAATTAGCAGAACAGCTTTCAATTCAATAGTGCCTAACAGACAGGAACAAAAAAATGTTTATAACCTCTTAGCTCACTTTGTATAATGTACAGTATTTATTGCCTTTGTGTATGAAAATGTGCTGTGTAAATAAACTTTGCCTTGCTGATTATCAGGACTATGTAAGCAGAACGCAGTCATTTGCTTCACTTACTGGTCCCTCATTAGAGGATCTTCATCATATTATCCAACACATATTATCCAAATGTCTTTTACAGAATACAGAGTTTATTGAGATAATGTTTCTGGAAAGTCGCTTTCGTATTCAAATATGCGTAAGTGCATGTCAGTGTTAAGGCTGATTGAGAATGAGACGTGAGACATGAAGGGATAAAAATGGAATTAAAACATTATTTAAAATAGAGTGTCGAGATTTGTCCTTATACTTCAGTTAAACGTGAGTTTGGAATTTCTGTCATCTCCTTAGAACACAGGAAACGTGCAGAGATTTTTATCTTTGCTTTGCGCGCACATTACAAATGTGAGGGAAAAAAATCTGAATCTTCCCGAATGACGTTAAAATATAGAGCTGCTAATTTTACTACAAGCAGTTCTGAAACCTTAACTCCTTACAAACCATGCTAAACCGTCACCTTGAAGCTGGAGATCGGCGCTAATCTGGGTTTAACCGTCACTGTTCAACTTTACCATGCTTTCCCTGAGTGCAGCAGTGTCCTAGAGATGTCTTCCCGTCTTCATCGCTATGCTAAGCGAATATGCACAACATTGACGCGCCATAATTCAGCCTGAAGTCCCATTTTGGATCTGCGTTTTGTAGGAATACATTTCTGTCAGCCGGGATGAAGCGTGCGCCGCTGTTAGCATTCATTAACGCTCACGGCCCCTGCGGACTAGCGCTGGATGTGCGCTCTGGCGTGGAGCCCGTCGATCTGACAGGTCATTATGGCATCTCAAGCTGGGAGAGACTGGAGGAGAGGCTGCGAGCGCTCACCTCGCTTCCTCTCACTCCTCAATCCTCTCGTTTCAGACAGCTGCGAGGAGCTTCATCGACTCCATCACACCTGGAGAGAAGACGTCTGCACCTCCTGCAACACCTTCAATGTTTCCACCTCCGACATCGACGCTTGGTCTCAATAATGAGCTCAGGTACTTCTTAAGAATATAAATATACCGTATGGACTGTGATTGCGATCAGTTGTGGGGAGTAGCTTGGTACAAGTAGCAACAAGTGGCAAGTACATGTTTTAGCAACAGTGCAGTAGCTGAGTTTAGTTTAAAACCCAGTAATGAATGACTTTTTTTGTGTAACGATTTGTTGCTACCAGTTAAATGCTATTTGGGAATTGGACAAAAATGCAAACTGTTGTCCACATTCACGATGAATAAAAGTTTGAACATCTACAGCCGTGCTTTTCCAACGTGAAAGTCGTCAGCTGACATTATTTTATTTCCACATAATATTGTTGAGTCTCGACCTGAGCAACTGGAGCAACCCCAGATCATAACACTGTCTCGTAGGCTTGTACAGTGGACACTATGCATGATGGGAGCATCACTTCATGCGCTTCCCTTCTTACCCTGACACGCCCATCACTCTGAAATAGGGTCAGTCTGGACTCATCAGGTCACATGATCTTTTTCCATTGCTCCAAAGTCCAGTCTTTATGATCCCCAGAAAACTGAAGCCCTTTTTTCTGATTAGTATCACTAACAAGTCATTTTCTTATGGACACTGTTTAGTTTAGCTGTTTAGTCCCAATCCTGGGGCAGGAGTAAATGGTTAGGGTGATGGCCTACTGATCTAAAGGTCCCAGGTTCAATCCACAGCACCACTGTTGCCACTGTTGGGCCTAGAGCAAGGTCCTTAACCCTTAACTGCTTAGGTATGTAAAGAGATTAAATTTAAGTCGCTCAGGATAGGGGTGTATGCAAAATGCGGTGAATGTAAATGAATCCTGTAAGTTCTTGTCACACTTTCACTATGAAACATTGCTCTGTTTTTACTGTTGATGTTTTACCAAGTAAAAAATCTAATTCATAATTATGTTTGCCCTGTTACATTAAAAACAAATGTAAGGTAAAATCACTGTCATGCTCAGTAGAGAGTTACTTTATCATTGATAACCTAACTTGCCTTAATTTTCTTAAGGAGCGCTTGTGTACAAGCAAGAAATTTACCATGTGATTAAGTCCAGGTGACATGCCTTGGCATTAACAGTAAAGAAAACATTCTGATTGTTAATTTTGTTTTCACACTATTACACCCCATTTAGACAATGCTGGCAGGGAGAGGTTCATTGGAACACTTCAACTTGGTGCAACACAAGCAAGCAGACATCACCAGATGGTTTGGAGTTTGGAGTCAGGAATACGATTTACAGACCGTGGAAGAGTTTCCAAAGAACTGGTTCCACTGCTGATCGGTAAAAGGTCTGGAAGGCCAAAATTGACAAGGCCAAGACAAGACTAATTTTAGAAATTGTAAAGAAAATGCTGGGGGTGCAAAGAGGCCATATCTTGGGTGTTTGGGGAAGTTTAAATTTCTGGTCCTGATGGACAGATTTTTTTATATCATTGAACTTTCTAATTTATTTAACAGAAATAAATTTTGTAAAAAATGTCCTACAGAGATTTAACAGTGTTAACTAAGAATTACATGTGCTCAGTTCTATAATCATATTAATAACCAGGAGACTCTCATTTAAAAAGAAATATTTTACAAGGTTGTATATTTCTTCATAGTGTTTTTAAAGGGTTGGTGTAATTTTTTCTTTTGTGCCCAGTTGATGATGTCAGCAAGGGCGGCAGGACAAGCACCATATATAAAGATGGTATCGATTCACTCGGCTGTTTAAACAAAGCTCTGTAATGCAATTCCGAGTGCAACCGATGGCCAAGGAAAAGCTATTATTTCTCAATATCTCAAAACAAATTCTAATTACATTCAGGAAGGAGGAGGGGGCAACACCAAAGGCACCAGGTGGAGCCGTCCAAATTGATCAGCTGTGTTTTGCTTGACCCTTCATAAACGCTTTAGATTATTATGAGATTATTATTATATGAGCTTTAGTGTACATGTGTGTGTGTGTGTGTGAGAGAGAGAGAGAGAGAGAGAAAGCATGGTGGGGGTGTTTTTTGATTGGCAGAGCATGTTGAAATGGGTTTCAGCCTCTCCAGAAAATGAAAAGAGAGCTTAACCCCAAGCTGCCTTTAAAGTGGGACAGAGAGTTGGCTGGACTTTAATAATAAAACAGCGAGGACTGGGATTTATGAGCATACTCCGGCAAAACAATACTGAAAGCGGGGATTAGTCGTGACCTGACTGGCACTGGATAAAATGAACAGCTCCCATCCGGCGCTAATTAGATGACATGAGGCGTCTGCCAATCAATTTGACGAATAAGGGCCATTAAAGAAATCCTGAGGTCGTAAAGTGAAGCTACGCAAAAAGGGTCGATTGTATAAATATAGTATCTACTCTTCATAATAAGGAAATATACACATCAGGTGTTTAACAGCATACAGTATGTAGACCATCTGAAAATAAATAAAAGGGATGATACTAATTGTTGGCCACACGGTACTAAGTGTAAAGTATTGATTTGCGGTCAGCGAAGGGAAATCCCATGATGCCCATGATGTTGATGAATCTTTCAAGAAGCCGAGCAGAAGTAGAGACACCAAACTCGTCATTTAAAAGTAAAGTAATCAAGGCCATTTGAGCGATATTGACAAATTGATGCCCCTGAAGAAATTCCAAACCAGGGCACCCGGGTCGTGATCAGAGCGCACTGGTGTGGAATCATAAGCTCTGGAGAGCCAGCGTGATGAATTTTAGATGGTTTGACGTCGATAAAAATTTCATCATAATTACTGACAGGCCATCAGGCGTGTAGGGCTTAAGAGATCGCTATGAAGAGACACAACATGTCAAATCGATCTGCTTTTCAATTAGACTGTCAGCATCCAGCTCGTCACAATGACTGCATTACCGTACCATGATGATCTGAGCGCAGTGTGATTAAACTGCACGGTAACGTTATTTAAATGGTCGATTTGGGAAATAGTTCTCAATTAAAAGAAGATGTAGCTTCAAAATGGTAATCCATAAAACTCAATTATCTGAGGGGAAAAAAAAGCTCAAGATGAGGGTTAAGAGGCTGGTGTGGTGTTGTCTGTATGCTTTATTCTGCCCTGGCTTGCTTCTATAACTGTATTGCTTCCAGTCTTCTTCCATCCAGTTTGAGTTGGAGAGCTCTTGACCGTCTCAGATACCTGTTTCTGGCCGATAGGGTGTTGGAACCCATTCACGTTATGGTTCGACACGTGTGTTACATATCCTGAAATGCTTTTCCGCTCACCACAGTTGCAAAAAGTGATTAGGTGACTGTAAGGTTTTCTACCCGACTTAGGTAGCGCATCCTTCACTTCATGGTACTGGAGCCGTGTTTTTTGTTTTTTCTTCCCCCCAACATTTTCACAGCATTGTTCAGTGCTCCTGCTGTACCTGCACATGCAAATACTCATAGATACTCATATGTACCTTTGAGTTTTTATGTGTAGTGTACAATTGTCCTCGAATATTTTGAGAAAACATTTCAAGTCATCGTTATTCCACAGGTATTCTTTCACAGCATTGCTTGTTTGTGTATGGTGATGGAGTCTAATAGTGAACTTACTCTGTTGAGCACAATTGCGCACAAATCTGTCACCGGACATTCTTGAAAACACCTGTGCAAGCGGCATGATTCCAAATTATGGAACCGTTGTGTTCTCACTGATCAAAATGAACCAGACTCAAGTGTACTTTGGGACGATCCCACGGACCTGATTCGAAAACGCCTTCAGATTCGCTGACAGGATGTTGGATTCCATTCGTGTCTTGGTTTGACACATGTGTTGCCTATTCTGAGATGCTTTTCTGCTCAACACTGTTGCCAAGAGAGATTATGTGAGTGGAAGGGTTTCTAATATTGTGTTACCTTTCCATAGAACAACCAACTCATGGCACATTCTCATCCCTTATATGGTAATACTTCCAGATAGCTTGTGTCTGCTGGAGCCCTTTTTTCTCACCGGAAGATGTTAATGTGTTTTCTATCGTCTGTCTGTCCCTCGTCTGTCTGTCATCTCTCTATGACTTACATGTTAATGACTTCTGTTCTTTTTTAGGTACATACCCTTACAGGCCGGCCCTGAATCAGGCAGACAGACGGCACATATAATGTATCCGAAGTTTTCTCTTTGCTGATAATAAACAGAGAACTTCAGACAAATTATGTGTGCCGTCTGTCTGCTTAATTCGGTACCGGCCGGTAAGAGTAACGAGGTGCGGCACATGCATCAAGCAATAATAACTCTTCTTCTAATTCTTCTTAAACCTAACTGAGCTACTGGTTCAGCTTGAACCAATCTGGCCATTCTCCTCTTTCATCAACTAGGTGTAAAGTGTTAACTCTAGAAAGCGCTGTGTGAATAAATCACAGGAGATAGATCATTAGTTTCACCCATTACGCTGCCCCTGAGATCACTAAGATTTTGCCTAATTATGTTTGATGTATCTATTACCTGACGCTTTTGACCCGTATCTGTATGTTTTTATGACTTGTCACACGATGGCTGATTGGATAAAAACATGTATGGTATACAACATGTACAAAATCTAACCGTATTGTTCTCATTCATCCATAAAAAAAAATAGCAATATGAGAAGGGGGAAAAAAAAGTAGGTTGTATGCTCTACAATTTTCCCCTTATTTAACATCTCTTTTCATACATCGTATACATAGAGACCGTGACATAAAACACTGTCACACACTATAAAGATCTCATTCTCGCTTTTGCTTCTGGGTTTAATCTCAGCTGGATGCTGGAGATAGATTTGTACCAACGAGCTGCTGCTATTCTCATCCCAGAACTCTTATTCACAATCGTTCTCATTCTACTTCTGGCTTATTTATTAGGAATTGAAATCGACATCTGGAGTATGGTCGGATTTTCTGCTTTGCTACGATGTCTGTTGTAAAAATCCCCATGCAAATACAGTTTAAACGAAAACCACCCAAACAGCCACACTGAGCCGAGTTGAGTCGTAACATCAACATTTATTAAATACAGACCTACGCTAGGAAAAGCACCACGATTTCCAATTCATTCTGCATCACTGCAGCAGAGTGCGCACACACACACACACACACACACACACACACTCACACACAAACGGACGCACTCTCAGGCCTCCTGCACTCAGCAGGGTGTACTGTCTAAAATGTCGGCACCCTCTTTATTCGAGCGATGCTCCAGCGCCCTCCTGACGTTTCAGAAGTGAAACAGCTCCAGGCAGAAGCACCTGTTTGAGATGCAGCGTGGGATAAAAAGGCATATTAGAAGCAAAGCAGCTCAGTGGGAGACGTTTCTTACACATTCTGCTCAGCACGCAAACCCTGTGGCCCTGAGAGATCCAAGCGGCGGATTTATATATTTCCCTTAGATCGCTTCCGATGGTTTTCCGCGGTCATAAATTCTGCACAGCTACACAAATACCACTGTGGGGAATAAGCAAGGTTACGGCGTGTAAGATAGGGCCGAGATTTAGCTAGGGTTTCTGACAGCACACAAAGAGGAATGAGACGTAGCGCACGGTGGCCGTCCTCCATCTTGTCTCTGCTAATGTAAATCTAAAGTATAAATGCAGTACAGGAGTCTTTTGTCTACACTTGACATGTCCCATCGGGAAAAGCAACAACTTGCGGGAGTAAATCTTTCTGCAAAAAGCTGTTAATGGAGGTGTAAAAACACTGTCAGCGCAACATGCATTATTTGTTCAGGGTTTTTTTTAAATATTCCTCCCAAAGTTTACAGGAACTTCCTAAAAGAGGTGGTGAAGCATTCTGGGTTTCTATCTTCTGCTGCTCAATGCACTGAATAACAGCAACCTGACTAGAAACGCTGCAGGTACACACACACACACGCACACACACACACATACATACATACACACACACACACACACACACACACACACACATACATACACACACACACACACATACATACATACATACATACACACACACACACACACATACACACACTATACTATATGTAGAATTCAATAAGCTTCTTCACTTTTTAAAAATCCTACCCTGTTCTTTCAGGCATCGAGGAGCTGCTGTGTTTTATTAATCCTCTTTAGGGTGCACCATTATTAAAAACTTATTTCAGCTATTTTGGATAATGCTTGTATGTTAGGTTATATTGGTGAATTGTTAATAAACCATATTACACATATTTGGTTTGGGGTCTTTAAGATCTTTTTGAAGGAAAACATTGCAAATCTGGATGACTTTACATTATTAGGCTAGTCAACTTTACATACCCATTATCAATAATGTTGCTTTAATCTTCTGGATATTTTTATATACCTATCCTGTATAACCTACATTAGTATCCTGGATAACTATAACAGAACATTAGCATAATGGATCATTTACAATGATAGTCTGTACAGTTTACACTACAATATCACTGTTCTGTATAAGGTTATATTAGTTTCCTGGATAGCATTACAATATGAATCTGGACAACTTTACATTACAATATCATTCTGTTTATGAGTGATCTTATGGTGCTATACCATCTTCAGGGGGCTTTACATAACATTACTTACTAATAAGTTACAATGTTAGTCTGGACAACTTTATGTCACGAATCGGGTGTATTGGCGGATATTGATCGCCGTGGGCGGAGAGAGCAGGCATAAAGGCAGAGGGGTAGTTGAACAAAAAGAGTCTTTTAATAAGGGTTG
>JAOVVA010000048.1:5351212-5364723 GCA_028565275.1 Leiocassis micropogon | reverse complement strand
CAAGGTTCCACTGTATATATTTGGCAGATGTAAAGCATACATGTCTATGTTTTTTGTGTTAGTCCATTTTTATTTTAGTTTATTATTATTATAACAGCTCAAGGAGCAACATGTTTGTGCACTTTCTAAAGATTTAAGTTTTTAAACAAAGGGTTGGAAATTGATACTTTTCTTGTGTTTTTTTAATCCAATTAAGCGAAAAAATAATCGACAGATTAATCGATTATTAAAATAATCGTTATTTGCAGCCCTAGTCTGGACTATTGACAGGTTCTGTACATGTTTTAAGGCTTGTTCACAGATATCAGCCTTTTCGATTTTCTCAATCTTGAACTTTATCTCAGATTTCTCTGATATTCTCAGTGCGATTAAGCTGATCAACTCTAAAGACATTTTTCCAACCCTTTACCGAGGGTGCCAATAATTCTCAAAATGTCTTTTGTCATGGTGAATACAAGAGATTGGTAAAAGACATGTCCGGGCGCACTTCTACGTCCACAATCCAGGCTGGTTCAGTCTCGCGTACCTGTCGGAAACTTTAGGACTCTTCAAGACCACGACGTTCTCTTGATCTCTGGCGAATTCCACGACCAGCGTGTGACCCAGAATCCTCAGCTGATGGAGTCTCCTCAGAGCCTGGGAGACGAGCAGAGGGATAGAGAGAGGGGGAAAGAGAGAGAAAGAGAGAGAGAGAGAGAGAGAGAGAGGGGTGAAATTAAATCAGGTGAAATTCAACTCTGTGACATTATGTGATATAACGCTGGACATTATAGAAGACTTCGAAGAGGACGTGTGAGGTTTCAAATCCTTGCGACTGTGGCGTGTTCCTGTTCTGCTCTTACCCTCGAGGCTGAAGTCTCGCTGGTGAACGTAGCGAAGGCGGTGTGTTTCTGAAAAACAGAGGTGAGATTATTAAACGGCGAGAGACAGAGGGTATGCATTTGTACAGCACGAGACAATAAAGCGAGACGCACTAAAGGGCCTTTATCGGACAGCAGGCGCACGGACGAGGCCCCGAAGTACTCCAGCAGGTCCTCCTTCTCCTCCCGGCTCAGGTCCGCCGGCAGGTGTCTCACGATCAGCGTCTTACTGCGCTTAGTGTGGACGCTGTCCTCGTCCTGCTCCGCCATGTCTCCCTCCTTCACGCATACACCTGTGAGACGTTAATAAACCAAAACATACCAGGATTAAGACATCTGGCTGACCCTTAAACGGCAGCGATTTCACTAAAGCGGATTCGCTCGCCCTTACACTAGAGTTTAAGCGTCTGATCCACTAGAGCGGAGTGTGTTTAAGTCTCAGACTGTCTTAAACCTGAATGTAAGGATAAACTAATCCGGCTAAACTAATATAACTAGCTTTATCTCTTACATTTACAGTTTGCATTGAGTTAAAACATCTGACCCACCCACCAGTTTGAGTGTATTGTGACTCAAACCGCCTTAAACCTGATTCTACAGCTAAACTGATCCGGCTAAACTGATCCGGCTAGCTCAATCCTGTCACGGCGCGTGCGTTTATTTCCATCTCATCACCGTTACCAACGTTACTGCTCGGGTCACGTGACTGTTGAGCCAGTTCGCTAAAAGCAATAAAGTCGAATGAAATGAAAGATAAAAGGCGGCGCGTCAGTAAAACTAGCTGGCGTTAGTGTGGTGTTTGGCGGATTAGCAAGCTAGCATGCTAAGCTAAACAAGACACAATGTTTTAAAATAAATAAACAACTAAACAAATAAAAGCGTCCGAAGAAGCACACACGGCTAAAACCTAAAACAACCGGTGTTTCGAAATCACCAGGATTACCACAACATTTTCATTTTAGTATTTTATTTACGAATAAATATCGCCTACCTTGTTGAAATTGCCTCCACCAGGAGCAGTCGCGTCCCAAATCACACACTGTTAGTGCCCTTAGACTCTACGCGCCGTCCTGAGAAGCCATGACGTAACACTCACGCCCTAAATAGGACATCGATACAGGGAGCACGCAGCCATTTTAAGATACAACCCCGTTTCCTGAAGGCGGGTTTTAACCCAGGAGTTCTGAGCGCTGATAGGTTGTCGTACACGACTCAAAGTGTAAAGCCTCTCAATGATTGGTTTGTGAGCGCTGTGACAGGATAGGGCTGTGTATATTCACATCTAATCTATTCATAATTTCTCGAATTTACTGTTCCGTGACGTAAGGTTTTTAAAAGACGTTTTGATTGGTGTAGAGAGATGTCAGTTATTTATCCGTCCAGCCCACAGAGAAGAAATACCCGTTTTTGACACCAGATGTCAGTATTTCCCGTTCATCATTTATCCTCAATTACAGCAGAATTTGAAGACAGTACAATGATGCTACTTATTATTTCTCTAAATGATTATAAAATAAATGAGCATTCTGTAGAAGTTATAAACATTCGTTCCCTCACCAGTCTCTTTTAAACCTCTTCCTTAAAATCAATGGGAAAAAACACAACTTAAAGATATAGCTTTATACTTGAAATGTGTGTGTATAATTTTCTGTTGAACGTTGACTTCTAATGAGCTGAAATTCCTCCTTTGAACCACCAGATGTCAGTGTTGTCAATGAAATAAACCATTTTGATTCTGTGCCTTATTTAACTCTTACAGGTGTAACAGATTCAGTTTATAAAAGTGTAAATGCAATTTACTGACATTAGATGTTTCTGAATGATAAATACCTGTCCACTGTAACTTTGTTTTTTCTCTTGTAAGGATCCTCAGTAGCTCTGAGAGAGCCAACTGTGTGTGTGTTTTAATTTCTGCCTACAGTGTTTCATATTGGCAGCACAGGGTCTAGAGTTCTAGTCCTGACTTCGGGTCTGGGCACTTGGTGGGTTTTCCTCCAGGTTCTCCGGAGAATAATTGCCATTACCAGTTTGTCTGTAGTGAATGAGTGTGTGTAATGCAATGGATTGGGGCACCACATATACTACTCTGAGTAGTGCCCCGAGTCCTTCTGCTATTCTGTACATGATAAGTGGTACATAGAGAATGAGTGGGTGTTTCATCATCACGTCTAAATGTCTGAGTGCTGGAAGGAGAACATAGCATTATGTAGGCAATCTCCTTAATGATGCTAATTCCTCAGAGGCTCATAATTGACCTTCAGTCAGGTTTAAACATCTGACAGGTTTATGGGAGATGCTAAATGGTCTGTTTTGGAGTCAGGAGACTCTCTGTCTGAGCACATGGAGGCTTTTTACTGTTTTATTAAATGCATTTGAAGTTACATTTATGGCATACTCCATTATCTACAGCTGTTTTTATCTTAGCAGTTGTGGGTTAAGGGCCCTCGCTCAAGGGCCCAGTAGTGGCAACTTGGTAGTGATGGGGTTTGAACCTGATCTAAGATCTAGTAAATGATAATATAACAAATAAAATGTATTTATCAGCTTCCCTACAAGTCTAGAAAATAATGTTCAAATATTACAAACTGCACCTTTTAATCTAATCTTTACTTGTTATTATGGGTAACCGTGGAGACAGGTTCAACAGTTACACATAAAATATTGCTACTGTAAATCACACTAAGATAGCATGTTAGCAAAATTCATGACTAACAAACAGGCTAAAGGAAGAGCACACATGCTAATTTATGCTGTGTTAACAACATGAACCCATGTGCTCCAAACTGTAAGACATGTTTTATTCACATAAAAAAAGGTTGCATATATGAATAAAAAACTTGAATGCAACGTTATTTTTCTTATTGTGTATTGGAAGCTTTAATAATAATAATAATAATAATAATAATAATAATAATGGTAAAAATTAATAATCTTTTAAATATAATACATATTTTATATATAATCTTGACCATGTGTCCAAGAAATATATAAAAAAAAAATCTGAGGATATTTTGATAAAACACACAATTTAAATGCATATATTTTTACCAGTTAAAGGTAATGAACCTTTTTTTTTTTTTAATGATCCAGATGCTAGCAATTTGTACACATTGTATTCATTTAGCTTCGATTAAATTTAAATTAAGCAGAGGTAGCAGAAATTTAAACTTTATTAAATTTTGTTTTGACACAATCTGTTTCGTATAAAGACAAAAACAGCATTAGTGTTATTATCTAAACCACATGAACTGAGCGACTGGTATCAAAGTGTACTTTCCTGATTCGACCCCGTGCTTGGAGTCGTTCCTCTAAAATGTTGTCAGCGAGCCTCTAAATTCCTGTGCAAATGAACTCTTTTCTTCGCCTGTGACACGGACATTCCTTCCAGCTGGGACACAATGGCGCCTTTCAGCCTCCGAGACTGCCCAGGTGAAGGAGGAGCACCGGACACTCGAGCTGGAGAACTGAGGACAGAACAGAGACGAGCTGAGTCCCTCATCCGAGACGTGTCTTAGAGGGAAATCAGCTCTTTTTCAAGCTAATCAGAAAAGAGACATGTTGCGGAGTTACATATTCAATGTTAGCTAACTCGCTAACTTTTTAACGACTCAATATAATAGTTTCTCATGTTAGCAAGCTTGTTAATATTTATACACAGTGAAATCTAGCCAAAACAAACTGACTTTAAATTGGCAAAGATTTACTTTAAAAAAAAAAAAAAAACATTCAAACTTTTGTTTCTATGGGGTTTAAAAGAAATTTTTTATAGAATGTTCATACTCTAACAGACCTTACTCAGAAAATCTGAAGATTGAAAGCATGACGATATCAAATTAGCATCATGCTAATTGTACAATGAATTCCAACCAGTGTGAAAAAAAATAGAAAGAAACTGAAAAAAATCAGATAAACCAACAGATTTCACAAAATGATTTATTTACCCAGAACACAATACCTTACTATTTTTTTTACAAAAGTGTTTTTGATTTTTTTTGTTTTTAAATACAGAGCTTCTCAAATAAAAACTTAATAAAATCATGTAAAGATTTCTTAGTTAAAGTTTTTCTCTATTGAAGATATCTTACATAAACATGCTTATGTAAAAATGATTTTATAAAGTGGTTTGTACGTAACGATTTTTTTAAAAGTAAAGATGTTACATTCTTAAGAAAATATATCTTTTGTTAAAAAAATAAAAACTTATTATGCAAAGTTTTGCAAAGTTAACATTTTTATGTCAAGATTTTCTCCAGTAAAGATTTCTTGTGTGGACGTGCACGTTCTAATATTTTAACATTTATACACAGAGCCCATTCACAGCAACTGGTATTTCCATATGAAAGGTTTTATTGGACATTTATGAAAGCGTTGTCAGTACTTTGTAACAGTCAGACATAAAACTGTACTTTTTCTGAAATTTTCTAACGTTTTCAGGACAGAAGGGACGAGAAACTAAACTATTTCATGATGTTCCACAAAATGTAATTTTACAATAAATGGATAAAGTTTAAGACTGATATAAATTAAATAGTACTTTAAAACAATAGAAAATAGTTATACTGTGTACCGTACATTGTAAGTCCAATCGAATGATTTATTTAATAACCGATTAAATGATGAAACACTCTTTGCTTAGCATGTTATGAGGCGTGAAACACGTTGATACGAGAGTCTTATCAGATTGGATCAGATTCCACAGCAATGTTTGCTGCAGATGTGCGTTCAGGTTGATGAACGCGCTCCAGACTCGAGCTGTCAGGAAAGCAGATCAGACCCAGGAGGCTTATCACTCTCTCGAGATAGGTATGAGAAACTCATTCTGAAATTTCATTCACTTGGGTAAACAATTATTAAAGCGAAACTACAAACCGCACAGCTCAGATCTCATACGCTAGGACGAAATCAGACACAAGGCCTAGCTTCATCGTCACTCCTGTGCTAATATCGCCACATTGCTGATGTTGAACATTACATTTAAGCCTCTTATATTATTATTATTATTATTATTATTATTATTGTCTATCCGGGAAAGCAGTAATCAGGTTTGAAAACTTAGCTAATAAAATTTGACCCACCTGATTATTGTATAGAAATCAACTTTTCTCCATTGAATTTAAAACGCTGAATCACTGTTTTCATGTATATAGTCAAGTTTGTATGTTTAGGAGTTAATCTTCTTGTCAGAGCTAGCAAGCTAGTTATTATACTCTACAATTCCATCAATCCACCCATCAAGGAGCCTCTGTAGTCCGATAAGGGACCGTGGAGGCCATTGCTGATTATCATTGTATTTATCCCTATTTTTATGACCGTGGTAGGACCTCTGGTCCATATTCATGCGTTTATTCACACACTACAGGTAATTTGGAAACACTAATTAGCCTAATTTGCATGGCTTTGGACTGTGGGAGGAAACCCGAGTACCCGAAGGAAGCCCACGAAGCACAGGGAAAACATGCAAACTCCATTCACATAGATCCTGATGCGGGAATCAAACCCGGACCATGAATGTGCAAGGCGACAGTGCTAAACTCTACGCCACCGCGCCGCCACGCTACAATTATAAAGAGTTAAAAAAAATAAATAAAATGTAATCCATTCTCCAGAAAGAATGAATAAGGACTAGCATGACACTGAGCTACTGTAGCTAAAATGTCACACCTTCATATCACACCTAGCTAGCCTGACTAGCCATATTAGCTTTTGAATTAGCTTAGCATTCAAATTTTTTATATTTCCAATGGGTTTTCATGACCTCCTGGACAAAATTTAGCACAACTCTCATAAGATAAGATAAGATGTGTCAGCCAAACAGCTAACTCCTGCTTTATCTCATTTTATCACACAATAACACCCACTTCATTGAAATTATTAAAGTGATACATTTTTTTTAATCAGAGCTTTATTTCAGTCAAAAGTTTATATTGACTCTTTTTTTAGGGAGATCTTCACCTTGTAGTCATTTAAAAAGAATATCTCCTCGTGGACATAAAGCTATATAAAGGCTCAATAAGAGGCACTTTGTGGCTCTTCGTGGGGGAAAAATCCAAAAGCATCAGCAGCAAACCTTCTGTAGGGAACCAAATCCAGATGACTGGTGCAGCAGCCAAGTTCTCTAACAAATGCTTTTGTTTTCATGTATTTTAAGCTGGATAAACACCTCAGAAATAACTGTGTGTGTGTGTGTGTGTGTGTGTGTGTGCGTGCTTGCTAAACCTTCTAAAAATAAAGGAAATACACTGACCCAGGATAGTGAGAAAAGATACTGTATCAAGCACCAAATCAAGTTTGCAGTTAATTGACAGATTTGCACTTTCTGTTAGTCAGAGGTTACTGAATGTTAGTAATAATGCTCTTCTTTGAATAAAAAAAAAAGTTAGCCCTCTATAGTTCCCTTTGACCATAAATATCCAGGGCTCCTTCAACCCTGTACAGGATAAACGCTCTAGTGAATGACTGAGAGTGGGAGTGGGTGACTTGCACTACTTCTCCAATCCTTGTGTTTGATGCATCTATTGTTTTTGCATGTAAAACAAACTTAAATATAAACTCTGGACCTCCACCTGCTATCTCATCATTCATTCCTGTACATCCAGCATCTATACCTCCACCTGCTCCACCGTAGTCATGACCTGGTACTTCATCATGAGTATCTCCACTTGCTCCATGGTCTAATCTTGCTCATTCACCATCTGCTCCTGGTCCTGGCCTTGTCCTTCATCTTTTTCTTTACTTGCTCTGTTATAATGATGCCATTGTCCTCCCCCATTTTCACTTCTTCTACTCTGCCATGGTGTTGTCTAGGTGATTCACCATTTGCTACATTACCTGCCCTGGAATGATGGAGTCTTTATCTTCCATCATCTGTTCTTCTAGTCACTCTGTCATGGTTTATTTCTGTGCCTTTATTCTCTGCATCTCCATCTGCTCTGTCAAGGCATAGTCCTGCAATTCCACCATGTGTACCTTCAAATGTTTTGCCATGGATTGTTGTAGTCCTTCATCACCTGCAACTTCACCTGCTCTGCCACATACTAGTCCCATTCCTTCACCATCTGCTTCACCTTTTTATGATGGTGGCTTCCCTTGTCCAACACCTGCTGAGCCATGGCTGAATAAAGCCCTTCACCTCCACCATTTCCACCGACATGAACATGTACATCTCCGCCAATACCTGCTTCTGATTGCCTTGACCCCTAAGATTTGGAAAGTACATTTGCTAATTTATTACTTAGTCTTACAGGAAACAAGAAAATCCGTAAACTGACACTATAGTTACTTTCCATCATGCGCTCATTTTCTATACCGCATATCTTGTTCAGGGTCACAGGAGGCCTGGAGACTCCCAGGAAGCCCTAGTGGTCCCTGGGGAGTAGGGGCACTAGGTAGGGTACACCCTGGACTGGGTACCCTGTCCATCGCAGAGCACAACCACACACTCACACACTCACTCAGAACATGTAAACCTAGGCTACAGTGCTATTACAGTATATCATAGTTACAAGGATGATCTAAAATCACTATTTATTACTAGCATTATAGTACAAACAATAACACAAACTAGCTTTAAAGTAATAATAATGTTTACCCTATAAGCTTTCATTATAGTAAGACAATCGTAACACTGAACTAGCATTAGAGTAAGCAAGATAACCCATTTTTACCCAGACTGTAAACCAGTTGGCATTTTAGTAAACAGGCTATGAGATGAACTAGTGCAACTGTTCCCAACTCGGGTCCTGGGGGACCCCTGTTTTAAACCCCTGTCTTGAACCCTTGTCTAGTGCCTTCTCAGCTCCCAGCGCACCTGATTTGAATAATCAACTAATTAACAGCTTTTCCTTAATTAAAGAGGGTGTGGTCCAGCAGGGAAAGCACTGAAATATGCAGGGCTGTGATCCTCCTGGATTAAGGTTAAGAACCATTAAACTAGCGTTAAAGTAAACAGAGTAACCAAATTAAGTTATTATATGAATACATGTATAACCATAGTGGATAAGCTAATCATATTGAACCTACAGTATTTGTTAATGTATTTCTTGTGGTTCTTTTTAATTGTTTTTAGGATTTTGGTTTGAGCAAACATTTTATACAAACTCATACATACCCTGGTAAAAATGTTTCATCACCACCCCCCCCACATCCCCCATCCCTCCACATATTTAGGATACGTTTCGTTCTATAGGCGACTGAGTGAAGGAATGCTTGTATTCCCTCAAGCTGAGGTCGGTCCTTTTTAAGCAGCACAAAAATCCAACACAGCTCGTATCTCAGGGCGAGGGAGGACCTGTCGAGTTTTATCCTGAACCGTAAAAAAATGAGCTCCATCAGTTAAACTGGTAAATGATCCCTGAAATAAACATGAGCTGGAAACACAAGACAAAGCTGAATGCCTTTGCTGTGTAACAGCTGATTTCTGCGCACAGACTAATCCCCGGGTTTAACCCACTTGTGGGTAGCATGTCCACATGTGCTCGAATCTATTTTGGTGCTTTCCTTTCCTTTGATCCTCGATGTCTTGCACTGATCCTCCTATGTTTCCCTTTCCTACTTATTATTAAAACCTTTAACAGTGTAAAATTTAATACCTGTGTAAAGGCATTAATGTTACTTTTCTTTCATCAGGGGTGCTTTCAAAGCCTTACGACAACGTGCCTGATAATAATAATCTTCTTCCCTCCTTTATTTCCTCCTCTATCTCTGTAATGTGTCTAGAATTAGAAGAAGCCTTTATTTATATATTTAATTTGTTTCTCTGCATATCCAGATTGTTAGGACGCTGGGGTCAGCCATGATACAGCGACCCTGGAGCAGAAACGATTAAGGACTTTGCTCAAGGGCACAAATTTAAACTCAAGCATACAGCTTTAAAAATTAATGAATCAGAATAAAATAGAAAAGAATAGAGCGCAAGATCTGGAGAAGGAAATGTTATTTTTTAATTACACTGTAATATAACGTACCATTAAAGCAAAAGACAATTTGATCATAAATTTAATAAATGTTCCTTCTTATGTGCGTGTGAGATCCTCAAATGGCATTGTGTAGTGCTTTCTCAGGTTTTATATCCGAACCATATATAGTGACATACTGTATTATGGTTATGTTAAACTGTCAGAAAGTGGCATTGGACTTTACTTGAGACAAGAATAACAAAAATCTGCCCCACTGCGTAATGATAAAATAACTTATGAATAGTATTTAAATCTGTAAATCTGTTTTGTGTAGAACAGTATAGTAATGATATAATAATAATAATAATAATAATAATAATAATAATGAAGCGTTGTTGCCGTGGTACTCTTTAAGGTTATTTCCAAAGGGTGCCAATATTTTTGAAGTTGGAAATTTGACTTCATTCACAAATACTCACTTGACTCAACAGTTGTGCTCAGACCGCCTAACAACCTAACAATCTGAAGCTCTTGACAGGTGGATTTTAAAGTGTGTTGTCATGGTAACCAAACCCCTCCATTATACCGTATATATGTTATGTGTACACGTGGACAGGGATGGACGGATGATAAATTTGACTTGACGATAATTAGACCCTTTGGAATGAAATGTGTTCATTATAGACAGTCACACACTCCGTCATCCTGCCAGTGAACCGTAGAACATCTGTGTTCGGGGTTGTTGTTTTTTTTAGCATGCTGTCCAACATGTGCTCAAAAAAAAAACAAAAAAAAAACGAATACACCCAGTCTGTCAGGGGGGGAAACCACGGCAATTATAGTCTAACATGATCAGGGCAAGAGCATGACTTCACTGGCTGCACACTGAATCATTTAGCATGGAAGGAAGTGTTAATTATAAGCTCTTACAGATAAATAAATAAATAGATTAATTAATTAATAAGATCTGTGCTTTGTATTCAGAGTTGGGTTGAGCTTGATGCAACATGCTTGAGCTCTACATTCAGAATATTAAAACCTGCTGTGTGTAATTCACACCTTTAATGTTGCCATTTTTATTGAGTACAACTATCCCGGGCAGATGTTTTCTCTAGACCAGGGAATCTCAAACTGGGATCCATGAAACCTCACAGGTCTATAAAGCATAACAAATGGGTCTTTCCTTCCTTTCTTCCTTCCTTCCCTCCCTCCCTCAGTTAGTTAGTTAGTTAGTTAGTTAGTTAATTAGTTAGTTAGTTAGTTAAACAACAGTGGTGGTCCAAGCATCAAATTTAACTTAGACCTAAAGTCTCATATGAGTGGAAAGTTTAGAAAAAAATTATTATTGCTGAAATAAATGTATATTCAGAGGGTTTGTGGAATTTATTTTACAGTCAAAGGGGTTTGTAGCTATAAAATGTTTGAAAGCCACTGGAGTGGACCAACGGCTTTGACCACAAACACTTTTAACTTTAAACATGGGACGAAAAGGGATAGAAAATGTGAACTAGAAGGTAATTGCTTTTTTCTTTTACTTTACTGTCAAAAAAGACAATTCAGTCCTCAATCAGAGTATTAATTCCTTACTAACAAATATTTGTACATTTTTTTTATATAACTACAGCCAAAAACGTAAAAATTGTAGCATGACACATTGTGGTTTTTTTTTTTTCGAGTTGCCAGCCGGTGGCATTGGACTTATGCGTAACAGAGACACATCTTTGTTTCTCTTTGTACAGTAGATAAACCCCACCTCATGTGCATAACTCTTGCATAAAAAGTGTTAGAGCAAAGTTTCAGTTTTCTATGCATGCTTATCAGGTTATTAGCTACGTTAATTAGCTCTTGCACTTTTCATGTTTAGAGGTTAAATGTTTAGAAAGCTTTTGTCAAAAAAACAGGATGTTCCTTATGTTGTGCCCGCATCAGTGCATGTTCATGGATATCAACCTCTCAGGTTGTTCCTCAAAATGTCCAGTCTTTTGGAATTTGTTAATCATTTTTTTGACAATGTCATGTGTGATGTGCTCGCCATGTTAACTTCTTTCATCTTAAAAGATATCTAGAGAAAATGCAATGATCAACCATAAGATTCAAACGAACAACTTTAGGCCCAGTATTGTGTAGATTCCTCATGTTTTGTGAATTTGGCATCTTTGGGCATAACTCCACTAGACCTCTAGGGGTGTACTGTGGCATCTGGCACCAGTATGCTGGCACCGGATCCTTTGGGTCCTCGGTGGACTGGACTTGCTTGTCCGATGCATCCATGGGCTCTTGATTGGACTGTGATCTCCGGAGTTTGGACTCTCCGCGTCTGCTTGGCTCCATGCGCAGCCTGCTGTGGTGCACTGAGTGTTCTAGTGCCTTTCTCTTCTCACTAGCATTGACTTTCTTCAGTGCTGTATTAGCTTTTTCTGCATGAGCCTTTGGTGCCCACGATCCTGTCACCAGTTTATTGGTATATAAATGATATAAATGGTGTTTTGTATGTTAAACACCAGAAACTTGAATATATTTCATTTCAAGTTATGTGTCCCCAAATTTATCATCATAATGTCATCTTACATTATCCCTTTAAAAAGGTGTTTCCATTCACATACACTCTGAAGTATAGAATTTATGGCATTCAGAGAGAAACCTTTCTACAGTTTAAGGCTGAAGCCTGGACAAGCCGAGACACGCTGCTCCTCATGTACCTGTCTGAGGGAAGAGGTTCATCCTCCTCATCTCTTAAACTAGCTCATTTTTAAGCAAAAAGAGGCTCTTTAGTGTCGAGAGCATCAGAAAGTGCTGGTTACTCGGCGGGGAAACTCCCCCCGTGTTTGAAAAGGAGCTGAAACGTAATGATTAGACGGAGTAGAGAGATGAGATGAGGTGTGTGTAGATTTTACAATCGTCTCAGTACACAGAGGTAACTATAAGTCTTCAAAAGACATTCTCACCTCCGCAAATGAGTAGGGGAATAGACTGATCAGGGGGAGACTGGAGGGGGCTTATAATTCACCCCGCAAGCAACAAAAAAAAACAGGAGGCAATAAAAAACATGATAAACATTACAAAGATATTAATAGATGACAATTAAAGAAATATATATATTTAAAGAAAATATGTATCACTTTCGTTGTTGTATTTATTTGAACTAATAAAGGTATTACATGATAGTTTTCCTTGTCTCAGTGAGGGAACATAGAACAGGTATCACTATCACCACACACAGTGACGTGGGGTCAATGATCTATCTGTCTGTCTGTCTGTCAGTCTGTCTGTCTGTCTGTCTATGTGTCTATCCACGGTAATGAATACATGCTTTAGATCTTAACACACACTGCTGCACTGAGAATGAATAAAGCATCAGCGGAATGCTGACGACTCAGCGGTGGTCCTTTCCCATGGATAAATAAGGGGACAATACTTTGTGCACCACAGAAGATCACAAGAGACATTAGATTTAGTAATAATTCACCTACAAAATGACCTGTATAGAGATGGACTATGTCTGAGTAATAATCTTTATATTAATAATGCACAGTCTATAGAACGCATATATTTAATTTTTCCCATTTTAAAAATTTTTAATCTCTAACATAAGCCTAAGATCTTAGCCTAAGGTCTTAAAAACACACACTCACAGAGAGAGAGAGAGAGAGAGAGAGAGAGAGATGGATGAAAGTGTACCAGAATAGCTCGTCTCCCTCACACTGGCACGTCGGGCCGCTTTCGCCGCTGGATAATAGACGGTTGCTTTCATGAGGAA
>JAOVVA010000048.1:5339464-5351112 GCA_028565275.1 Leiocassis micropogon | reverse complement strand
GAATAGCTCGTCTCCCTCACACTGGCACGTCGGGCCGCTTTCGCCGCTGGATAATAGACGGTTGCTTTCATGAGGAACCTCATATTTAGGCTGGATGTGTAGACGGTACTTAGTGGTGAGGGGAAACTTTTGATCAGAATCATACAGTGAAGAAAAATGCAAGAAGACGTAAATATTGCAGTCACGTCCCAAACGTCTGAGAGAACTGAGGAGGAAACCGGCTTCATCTCATATCTTATTAAGCACAAATACAGAAAAACAGGTTATCACATAAACTACAGTAGCATTACAGTAAACAGTATAACACATGAATTAGAAATATTGTACATAATTAACATATTGTACATTAAATGCACCACCCATAACATACTACTGTACAGACACTGTAAATAGAATTGCACTAGCCATAATTGCTGCTCATAATTCACTACTGTACACAAACGTAAACACTCAGGATTGCACTATTCATAACTGTTGCACAGATTGTATATAATAACCTCCCTCATTCCACTCTCGATAACAATTTGCACGCATGTACGTACAGTATATAACCTTCTCGAATCACGATATCATAACCATGGTGTACAATATTTGCTTTCATTGCAACCAGCCACTTTTAAATATTTGCACTCACTTTATATAACTCCTTCTCGGTGTACTGTTTATACATGCTAATTAATTTGCACTGCGACAAATGCCCTACTGGTTAGATACTAACTGTATAATCCTACAGATTATCAGATTTAATGTCGATCAGGTCATGGAGTGTGATTAGGATATAAAGATTCTCCCAAATTTACAATTTTTTTTTTTTAATGAATACTAATGTTCTTGTGTTAAATATTGTGTTAAAATAAATCATTTTTAATATGAACACTGTAAAAGAATGACATCATATAAATTATATTATTCTTACATCTAGCCAAACGTTTTTCTAATTTCTTAAAATAAGATGGCAACAAAACCTAATATCAGATTATTATGCTTATGTCTAGTAAAAATTGTTTTGAGGAAAATAATTCCTAAAAATAGTAAGATCTGTCAACAGAACAAGACATCTTTTACTTGCAATTTTAAGTAGAAGTAAGTTTAATGATCTTACATTTTGTTTGTTATAATCATATTTTAAGAACATGCAGTGCAGTGGCATGGCGGTGTGGTTAGCACAGTGGCCTCACACCTCCAAGGCTGTGGGTTCGAATCTTACCTCCTGTGTCCTGTGTGCGTTGAGTTTGTGGCTGACTCAAAACCATGCGGTGTACCAAATTGTAGTGTGTGATTGGGTGTGAGTGTGCACGTGTGTGTGTTTGTGCCATGTGATGGACTCAGGGTGTAGCTTGCCCCATCCAGGCCTTGTGACCCTACACAGGATAAGCCCTGTTAATGGATGGAGGGACGGAGGGATGTTCAAATCCAGCTTAATAAACGAAGCTCACATTGTAGAGTTACTTGGGAATTTGCACATCAACTTTTGCTTCTAACTCAAAAAAAAAGTCATCAGCCAACTACAGGGGACACAGGGAACAACTCCGGGATCACTTTTTAGTTTTTGTACCTTGGCCGCTAGACAACAATCGTTCAGTTTGGTTCAAAGTGAATTGAACTAGTGGTCGATAACCTTAAATGAAAAACCACAAAGAAAGGGATACGTCACTACTTCTGATGAAATGTAAACAAATTGGAACAAATGTAACAACAAAATACAGTTTAAATGAGCTGAACACACACCATTATCTCTATTTACATTCCTCTCTTTATTCGAGCATGACATCTCTTTTTCATGTAACTGTTTAAGTGAACGTGTGATACACAGCATTATATCACATTTCTTGTAGATACATGGAAACTGCACGTATACAACGATTAGAGCATAGCACAAGTTACTGTTTCTCTCTCGCATTGTGCACTATAGTAACTAAATAACACGGATCCGAGTGATAATCAGACATCCGTCGTCGAATGACTTTAGCGCCAACCATTCCACTTTTGAAATTTCACATTGTCCCATAGGAAATAACGTAAATGCAGATAATCTGTTCCAGCAACCCAAAAATATGACCAAGTTCCAACACTATAATCATATTTTTTGCATATAAAAACGATCAAAACAGACATGTAAAAGTGAAGTAAAATATAAAATGAATAGACATTTAACCCTAATTTATGATTCCTCTTGGCACCGGCTGCTTTAAAAGCCAAACTGAAAGCGGCTCCATTTTCTTCTTGCTACCGTCCTTGCTAAAAAAAAATTTTTTTAATTATTTTAGGCACGTTATATTTCTCAATACTCTTGACTTAGATGAAGGATTGAATCACATTTTATGTCAAATTAATGTAGAAAACCATGAAAATCCTAACGATTGACATCCTTTTTCTTGCCACTGTAGTTATGTGGGTTTTGGTTATGGTTAGTTTTATGTTTAAATCTGTTTAAAATATACACAAACATGATTATTTTCTTCTAAAAGAACACCCTGAAGTGTTTTATTCCTCTTATAAAACAAATGATCAACGATTCTGACTTGGAAATTATAAAAAAGTGACACACCACAGCAGAAAAGGGTTTAAAATGCTGAGAGGAAGACAGTGCTAGTGAACTATCTCCCAGCACACAGCTAGACTGTGTGTAATTAGAGAAATGTTGTGGTGTGCAATCTGAGCGCTGGTGTCGGGGCGTTTAAACCCCTGGTGGCTGCAGAACCCGACTATCAAGTGTGTGAGATTGGGTTTTATTTTCGTATCTTGTTGGAGGAGAGATGTATCATTAGCCTGTAGGCGTCTGCACCCTTCCATCACCCTGCAAGGTTTCTTTCCCCTCCATCTGCACTGTCATCATCTAAATTGATGGCGTTCGGAAAATGCTAGTTTTGCCGTGTTGTCTCCCAGACGCTGGACAGAAGATTTACAGTCGGATGGAGCGAGTGAGCGGGCGGTACTACTCGGAGTTAAGATGCTATCTGGTTTTGAGCTGAACAGCGTGCTTGTTTTCAACCTGTCAGCTCTGAGGGGTTTCGTTTCCAGCTGTAATCTTTCTGCTCGAGCTTTTCACTGCATTCCTAGAGAATAAACTCACTCATCCAGAGAGAAGGAGACGGATCAGGACACGCACTCCGTCTGTCCCGTGTTCAGTCTTTCCACTGATTCATATTAAATACTCTCAAGCCTCTTTATGTCTCGTTAAGGGCAAAATTAAATGAATTAGGTTCATTTAGACTTAGTTTTAAGGAACTTCTCTTACACACACCATTCATGTGTAAATATATGAGTAACATGTCCTACTGTACGTAAAGCAAGGAAAAGAATCTCATAAAAATGAATTAATCAAGTAGAGGACTGCCACGTGTAAACTGGTATCTGATTGTGAATACTGTAAAATGCAGTGACGCGGGACCACATGTCATAGCGTGGCAACAAGGGGACAATAGGCATGTACAAATGAAATCACACACACAAACACACACAAATCATTTTGTTTGTTTTTTTAAATCAAGTATATTACAAAAAAAAACCTCACTAATTAAACTGAATGCAAATAAAATTGACCTTGATACAATAACAAATAAACCATAAAATAAAATTAATAAATTTGATTAAATTAATAAATAAATCTAAAATAAATAAATAAATAAATAAATATTTAAAAAAAATACACTTGGAAATAAAGGTGAAATTATAAAAATACACCTTTGAAAAGAAATTAAACATGAATACAATCATTAATTACATTTTTAATCATATGACCTTCCTCTAAGGCAGGTATACTGTAGATTAGCAGTGTAGCCTCACACATCCAGGGTCCGGCATCGTTTCCCACCTCGGAGATCTGTGTGCATGGAGTTTGCATGTTCTCCCTGTGCTTGGTAGGTTTCCTCCGGGTACTCCTGTTTCTTCCCACAGTCTGAAGACATGCAGATTAGACTAATTGGTGTTCCCAAATTGCCTGTAGTGTGTGAGTGAGTGAGTGTGTGTGCTTATTTGCCATTTGATGGACTGGTACGCTGTCCAGAGTGCTTTGACACTGAACATAATACGCAAGTATAGAGAATAAGTGAAAATCAGTGTAAAAAATAAAAAGTCACTTGTTCCTGTTAAATTAATGCAGTTAAATAGCATGCAACATTCTTCTTCTTCATCTTATTATTATTATTATTATAAAACCTGGATAATAAATTAGAATAATAATGCTTATTTTCCTGTCACAGCGTGACCCTGCAGTGTTTTATTCCCCTTTACCACACTGATTATTTTGTAATGCTAACAGAAGGTTGGACACACCTTCTAATTCCATGGTCTTTCCTGTTTGTTTTTTCTTTCTACACTGTAACACAATGCTGAAGACATCCAAAATATGCTGTATTATAATAACCTCCTTTAAATCTCCCACTTATGCTGTTTGTTAATTGGTAATTTCTGAGGCTGGTAACTCTAGATCAACTTCTCCTCTGCAGCAGAGGTAAGTTTTGGTCTTGCTTTCCTGGGAAGGTCTTCATGAGAGCCAGTTTCATCATGGAGCTTGATGGGTTGGACTTGACAATACTGTTCTTGCAACAGGTGAACAGGTGACCATCATGTCTAAAAATAACAACTGTTTAGGTTGTTACTTAAGTTTAGTTGTTACCTAATTATCTAATGCAATGTGTGCAAACCAGTAAACCAGTGATAGAATCAGGGTCACCCAAGGCCAACTGGAACCAAAAGACAGCCTTTCCAGTTTGATCCCATAGAAAAGCACGAATTGGCAAAACAGTAAATGCTGGCCACAAGAGAAAGGCTTCAGAACACCCAGTGCACCACAGTCTGTTGAACAAGGTGCAGAGAATCCTAGGCCACCGACCCAGCCTCCAAACTCCTCGGATCCCAGTCCGATTAAGCCCCAATGGGACGCTACCAGGAAAAACAAGTCTGATCCACGGAGACCCCACCCCTCAATCCATAGAATTCAAAGAACCCACTGCTAGCATCCTGGTGTCAAACACCAAAGCACACCCCCAGAGCACTGCAGCGCCTCACCCCAATGGGCCAGAACCACCCCGGTGGCACAAAGGTAACCCAAAACATAGGTGGTTTTAGGGTGAACGGTTTTAGTCTAATGGCAACATCCATAACTACATTTGGAAATTTAATGTCACAGCTTTACCTCTGACTGTTACAAAGTGCTGACACTAGAGACTCCCTCCATTTTACCTGTGGTATTAATAACCATGTGATTTCTTTATTTTACTTGCCGGGATGTTAAGGAGTTTTAGACTTCAAGATGGTGGACAGAATGGAGGCAGAACAGGGTCGAACACAAAACAATCAATATGCTTTGATACAAACTGGTAGAAATACAAATCTGTGATTTGAAATTCATCACAGCCCTGTATTTACACCATGCTGCATTCTGGGAAATGGAGTCTAGTGGTGGTTCTGTCAAAACTTTAACCTCTTACTTAATTTAGTAACTGAAATGAAAATAGAGCCCAGAAATGTAACCTGAATCCTGAAAAAATCTTAAACTGTGAGTAAATGACCTAAAGTGACCCCATGTTATATACTCCATACTTCAGGCTTGTTTAACATAAATTATGACTCGTTTCGTTCCAGAAGCATGGGCATCAGGAAGTCGTCCTGGCCAGAGTTTCCTCCCACTTCCTGCTGGATGTGTTTCACTCCAGGCCACTTCTAAACATAGCAGGATAAATTCCGTCTTGAAACAAACAAAAAAAAAAAACGTAACATACAGCGAGCCACACTACATACTTGTGGTTCAGTAAGACATGTTTTTTGCAGATCCCGTCCATGTAACATGGTGCCATACCTTCTTATTTTTATATTATGGTTTATTTAAAACATATTCTGCATTGTAATTTCAAGTGATTATCAACTGTGTATTCTATCCTAACCTGAAGTTGGAGTGTTATCTCATTCTGGTGACTTCAACCGTTTTCATTAGTTCATCAGTCTCTCACATTGCTTTGAAGAATTCTTTACTGCTCTTCCTTACAACATCGCTTCAGTTCATTGATGTTTAAGGGCGTTTATAGATGTCCAGTTCTCTTCAGCTTCTAGAATGCTAAATTTCGATTTTGTTTTGAGATGGCCATATAACCCTTTAAGTATACACATTGCCACATACCCTATTCTGTAGCCTTTAGAGTAGCCAGATGTCCACATCCCCTAAAAAAATTTAACTGCACTGTAATTGGTCCACATGTTGACAACATGGACCAAATCAAAGAGAGACTAATCGAAGAAGTTCACAAATATTTTCTCCTTTGCAGTAATCTCAATAAAATGACTGTAACTTTTATTCAACATTGATCTATTATCTATCCAATTTTGGGTCCCATTGATGGGTCTCAACACTGGACCATCAAATCTGCACACAACAGGTTTAACACCAGATGCCCTTCCTGATACAACCCTCCCATTTTATCCAGACTTCGGACCAGTACCTGCATCCAGTGCTGGGGTTGGGACAGTGGGTGAAAATTGAACCTGGACCTTCCACATGGAGGGTGAGAAACCTACCACTGAGCCACCAATGCCTTCTCAGGGAAAACCTTGAGAGGAACCAGACTCAACAAAGAATCAATTCTCATTTGGGTAATATCAGATAGTGTGACCATAAATCAGTCTCTGTTACATGAGACTGAAAAATCAGTTTAGCAGGTGATATAATTTCCACTTTCATTGTCGGAGGCTCAGGTACAAAACTGTTTGTGGAATTTCAGACCTGAACTATTAAGTGACTGCCATCTCAACCTTCAGTCCCAAAACAGCCTGCCAAGTCCAAGACCACCTTCATGATCATCTATTGGAACCGTCTCGATTCACCACACGCATCCCAAGCAGACCACACGGGGCCATCAGCAGCAAAGAGCCAGAGACATTCATGCGATGAGATCTCCAACCGCATCTCTAGGATTTGAGAAGAGACAGACAGACAGACAGACAGACAGACAAAGAATGAAAGATGAAGGAAAGAGTCAGACGGACAGGCAGAGAATCAAAGAAGACAGACAGACATACAGACAAAAAGACAGAGAAGAAAAAGAGAAAAAGAGAGAGACGGAGACAGTCTGACCTATAGACTAGACATTGTAATATTTGTGCTCTCTGGGACTACAGCTTTACTGTAAAAATAAGCTTTATGTTTGTACTGACTTTATTCACACTAATTACCTTTTATATCTTTAGGAAACTCCTGTTAATCCCTCTGAGCTTTCGTGCTAACAGGGTTAATATGATAAAAATCAGAAGCCGTCTTTCTGCCTTTCTGCACTGATTGCTTATTGAATTCACCACAACATTGTCTTTTTCTTTTTTTTGGCCAGACTGTACCATTAATTACAATTAAGAACTATTAAAACCCAGATAAATTCTTTCTTTCTTTACTTTTTTTTAACCCACAACATTCATCAATTTTTTTCATCCTTTCTTCATATGAAACCATTTCTCACATTTTCATTAAAAATGGCAGAAAAATCTCAAAGTAAACAGCGTACACACACACACACACACACACACACACACACACACACACACACACACAGAGGAGCCTCTGTGAACAGGAATGCTCACTTTGCACACTGCGAGCGGAGAGATGAGTTGGAGCTGCTCGATCGTTATGAACCTCTGAGGATTCCTGAGAAGAACAGAGAGCTGGGAATGTTCTGGGAATGTTCTGGGAATGTGTCGATTTGAGTCTTCATTAGATCTTCGGGACCATCTGGTGAACGTTTAACCCTGAGGATAAACAAAACCTTTCTTGTGTGTTGTGTGTGTGTGTGTGCGTGTGTATTTGAGTATGCAGGTGGGTGTGGATGGCAAACAGGGAAGCTGTGGTCAGCAGGGCGGCTCAGGATTCCTTCTAGATGTGGAATTTGCTTTACTTTGTGATTATAAAGTGTGTCAGTGCAAAGTCATAAAGATTGAGAAATGGAAGTTTGGATTTGAAACTAATCTGAAGAAAATCGTTAAGTAATCAAGTCACAAGTGTGTTAGTGTGTGAATTCTATGTTATCGTTTTTATAGTAACAGCTCCTTTACAGGGAGTCTCCATGCATGGTGAGGTTTTCAAAAAGGAAGGAAACTTTCTCCAGGAGTCTCCAGTGTCAGGGTTTACGATCAGCATTTTTTCTTTTGTCTTATTCATATTCAAGAGAAAGAAAAAAGGAAAGTTGATGAGAGCACGAAAGCTCAGAGGGATTAACAGGAGTTTCCTAAAGATATAAAAGGTAATTAGTGTGAATAAAGTCAGTACAAACATAAAGCTTATTTTTACAGTAGAGCTGTAGTTCCAGAGAGCACAAATATTACAATGTCTAGTCTATAGGTCAGACTGTCTCTGTGGCTTACAGCTGCTGTAGCATAAGTAAAAAGATGAACTTTTATAGAGAGAAACATTCAGTGTAATTAAAATTGAGTACGATCTGTTTAATTAATTACGTAGGAGTACATTTGCACTAGACCTGACTAGGGACCTAAATGTGTGTGTGTGTGTGTGTTTGTGTGTGTGAATTGTCAATTCCATACACAAAACCAAAGTATTCAACCTCTTAATGCTGAATAATTACCTAATTGAATTAATAAAAACAAAAAGAAATCTGCTTGTCTGTTTTATTTTATGGTTTGTTTTTTGGAAGTATTGGCGCCCCCACTGGGAGGAATAATGTGTCTTTGCTTGTGTTTTTGTTTCCCTGGCTCCTCGAGGAGGTAAAACTGGGCTCAGGAGATAAGACAAACACAGCCTGGTCCACATAGTTAAGGACGGGTGGTCTCCTCAAGGGTTTCTTTTTTTTTCTTTTATAAATTTAAATAAACCCTGCGCAGACAGACGGATGTTATTCAGGAAAACATCACGGCGTTAAAGCCGAGACTCTGAGACTGAAGTCTCTTCATTCTTCTTCTGGGAGAAGTGAAGAGGGCAGGAAACGTCTGTCCCGGTCTTTATCCTGGGTTTAGTATCAGATGTCGCGTCGAGACTAGATGTTATAGAAATATCGCCGCCGTGGTAACGATAGCTGGGGACATTTGGAGATGGTGATTAATGTTAATGAAGATGATGTGTCAAGAGGCAAGTCTTCCACAGATGTCAAGAGCAACTCTTTGAGGGGGCGGGGCAAACTGTTTCTCTCCTGTCAATCATAGCAACGTCTAACCAATCACAGGCATCTCTGAGTGCATATGCATGTGGAAGAGGGTAGATAGCCTTTTTCTCCAAAACTGTCTAGATTCACATGTCTCACAGGAGACACATGTTAGCCTTCAGTCTGATATGAGGCAGAGTTAGCATTTTATGTAGTGTCAAGTTGCCTCATAATGCACTCACAAGGCGACATTTCACCTGTTATGATCATTTATAAAAATGTGTTACAGGTTACAGCAATGTTTAAGGAATAAAAAAAATTAAAGACGTGTTCATGATGCATTATATCTAGACTCTAATTCTACAGTATAACTGCATGGTTTATTCAGTAACACAGTTATAATGCATTATAAGCTTGACTTTGTCATACATTGTCAGGATAACAGTTTATAATAAATAATAAATATTGTAACTTTATAACATAATATGATTATGACCTTGTGTTAGCAAAGAACATTCTAGCTGGGATAATAACACTTTTATTAAGAAGTGTGTACAGCATGCGGGGAATAACTTATTAACTCTTTATAGGGAGCTCATTAAAATATATGGAAATTCAAAATATAAAAAAAATGAAGAGTTATTTATTTATTTCAAGTCAAGTCAAGTATTTATTTATTTTACTTCAGTAAAATACTTTGTTTTTTTTATTATTGCCATTGTTATGTTGCAAATCAAGGTCCATCAGGTACAATCTGTGGTTTTTCATCCGTCTAGGGAAATAATTTTTCCAAAAAAACTGTACATATAAAAATATTTTTTAAAAAAACACAGATAAACTTTGGCACAGACAAATGAGCAAAAATACAAAGCATACTTTGTCTATTTATTTTCTGAAACAATTATCAAATGTGGTTCATCACCTGATTAAAGGTTAAAATGTTGATATGGACATAAAATTGATATTATACTATGCTATACTATTCTTAGTTTTTAAAAAGAAATACAAAATTTGAATGAACATGCTACTTTTTTTTCAAATAAAAACTTTTATTTGTAAAATTCTTCATTGTCTTATGCAAAAAAATACAAATACAAAAATTCAAGGTAAAGATAGAAAATAAATGTTTGAGGAAAATAATTATACAAAATCAAAACATCCCAAATGCAAGAAATGCTTATGTATTTAAAAACAAACAAAAAATAACTGTCATTTCTATTTTTAGATTATAATTATATTTGTATAAAAAATAATTAGAATTATAATAATAAATATAATTTTCTTTTTTATATTTAAAATTTAATGGAATGATCATGGATGTGTTAGTGCTTAGGAATGCCTTTATGAAGGCTTATAAAGTAAACTGTTCCAGTGACAAGGCAGATTTTAGAGGTGGACTTTCCTTGATGTGTTTCACAGCTGATGTGTGGTTGCAGTTGGGACCTTCTGAGATGTTCTTTCGACTGCAAACACACACATGCACACACACACACACACACACACACACACACACACCTGATGACCTCAGCTCTCACTGCCTCGTCACTCTCAGTGACACAGAGAAGCTGTGAAAGCGCAGCCGGGCCACCCAGGGTCCCGCAATCCCACAGTCAAACAATCCCAGAATCCTCTTGGGTGTTGCTTTTTGGAGAGAGAGTTTCCTCATACCTCCCACCATCTCCAGCAGCCATATGGTTCGAGGTCGTTTGACTCAAGGTCTCGAGGTCACCTGACTCATCGCTGTTTTACAGTCTGTTGAGTTTCTTTCGGACAAGTGGTCACTCCATCAGTCACAGGAACACACACACACACACACACTAAAATACTACATAAATACTTAAAATAATTAACAATTAATATGGAGAAAATGTCTGCTCTGGCCTGAAGACACAGCTCTACCTCTGAAACTGGAGACTCATTCTCTAGAATTTGAAATACACGTTTCCTTACATATTAACACATACGGTGCATTTGTGCTTTAAATCCTCTGTCAGTGGGCGGTTGCTATGGTAACAGTGTATGTATCAGAACACGATGAGGCCATTGATCTGACCCGATTTTAATATCATATCATATTTAATATATTTAGAGATTAAAAAGATAGATAGATAGACAGACAGACAGACAGATAATTGAGGATGAAGATAAAGTCCAGACTGTTTTAGGTTTGACTAAGGGAAATACCATGAAGCAAAAAGAACTGAATGCTATGTCTGTAACAACAATATTCCTTTTCATAGAGAAAGTAGCCACAGACGGTTTATGTGTGTGTGTGTGTTTTGTTTTCTTGTTCTTTCTTAACTGGTATATGTATATTTACTTAAATAAAGTTAGCAGCACACACTGAGTCAGCAATCATGCAACGCCACACACACACACACACACACACACGCACACACGCATTATACTCCCAGACAGATTTCACCAAACAGAATTGACATGGCTGAGCGCGGTCCAAGTCACAGGCTCACAGTGTCCAAACGGATCAGACGACAAGACTGAGACAGTCCTCCTTCTGTCCGAAAACATTCTGCAATGTGCAATGCTCCCATCCCTCTCTCTCTCTCTCTCTCT